>PVIY010032224.1:0-29181 GCA_004026745.1 Myrmecophaga tridactyla
CCCACTCAAATGGGTGGAGACATGTCATCCCCCAATCCAGTTTAACAACCATTCTTAACTAAATCACATCAACCAGGGAGATGATCTCATTAGTTTCAAACATACAGCATTAAGTAGAGATTATTCTACCTTTATGAAATGGGATTTATATTAAAACATGACTTTTCTTAGGGGGCATACTTCCTTTCAAACCAGCACACATGCATAAGATCAGAGTTTCAAAATATATAAAGAAAAAGAAGATAGAAACAAGGAAGGCATCAACAAATCCACAATCATAAAGGAAGAATTCCACATATTATCTTGAAAATAGAGAAATCAAAAAGTCAAAATACAAGTAAGAGTGAAAAGGATCTGAATAACACTATTAACAATTTTAAACACATATGTAGAAGAAAGTGATAGAGAGACAGAGAAAGAACTCAGCATCTAGCAAAGGAGAATGCACATTCCTTTCAAATATATATAAACTATTTATAAATATAGGCTATGTATTTTGTCACGATTCAATAAATTCCAAAAATAGAAATCATACATAACACACTCTCTGACCACAATAAAACAGTATTTATTTTTATTAGTACCAAAAGGATAGTGCCCTCGGGGTGAGGGCTGGGAGTGGGGCATGACTCATTCTACCCTTTCAAAATAAAATAGAATTTAAAAAAACTACAGACTATTTATAAAGGAATAGTAATTATTGTACTAAAGTCAAAGTCTGTGAAAAGTTTCCAAAATGTAAATACAAAGAAAAATTACAGACAAATATAATGTATCAGTAAGAATAGTCTTGGTCAGTCATAGCAAGCTTTTTCTAGAAAGGGCTAGAGAATAAATGCTTTGGGTTTTGCAGGCCATATGGTCTCTTTTGCAACACTCAATTCTGTTGTCCTAGCTCAAAAGCAGCCACAGATGATAGTAAATGAATAGGTGTGGTTATGTTCTAATCAAACTTTATTTACCAAAACACTGGTAGGCTGGATTTGGCCAAGGGCCACAGTTTGCCTATCACTGGTGTATGTTATGCTGGTAACAAATAGCCTCTAAATTTTAGTGGCTTATGAAAACAAAGGTTTATTCTTCGCTTACACTCCAGGCTCTGCTCATGATCGTTCTCACTCTGGCAGCCAGGCTGATAGCTCTGGAACCACTTTGCATTTTGCCAGTGATAGTGGCATAACAAAACACGAACTGGCCCCTAAGTTTCAGCTCAGGAGCGGCACTATGTTATTTCTGCTTGCAGTTTATAGACCACTAGAAATCATATAACCAAGACGATCTTCAAGTGAACAGGGAAGCACAGTCTTCCCAGGGAGGATAAACAACTATTAATGAGCAGTAATGTAATTTGCCGTGTTTGCATTAGAACAGATCCAGTGTAGAGACCCAAACGTTATTTTCCGTTCTAAGGGAGAATCCCAAATGTGCATCACACCTAGTCCTCTGTAAGAGGAATAACCCTCTGTAAGTCCACAGTGATTTTCTGATAGTTTCTTTGCTGAAGAATAGAGAAAAACAAAATGAAACAACTTTGACCTCTGGTAGAACATCCCGCCACCTAGATATGGGGAACGGAAGTACAAGAAAAGCTGGGTGAGATGACTTTGGTAGACAAAGGACTAGAAGAGGAAGCCCTTGATGTCTGATAATTAACAAATTATTTAACATGCACTTGTGGGTCAGCTAGTGGTCTAACTGCTTTACAGGTGTTATTTAATCCTCATTAACAACCTTATGCAGTAAACATTGTTATTTCCCCCCTTCTATTTTAAATTTGAGATGCTTGAGCCTCAGAGCTGCTAAGTAACTTGCTGAAGGTCCCAGAGCCAGGAAGTGGGAGAAAAGGAGTTCAAACCAGGTGATATGCTCAGATTCCACCAGAATGACTCCCTCTTCTAGGATCCCATGTGCACTTGACTTGTGTCCTTTTTCTGGCTTTCCTTAGGCTGTTGTGGGTAGGGGTTCACATGCCTCTCCTGGCAGCTTGGTGATATTCTGCTTAGGTATCCAAATGCCCCAAGCCTGGTACAGAACAGGTGTCTCACCTGTGTGTTTAATGAATGAAGGAATGATAGCAGTCTTTACAGCAGAGCTGCTGTGATTAGTGGATCATCAGATGGAACCAGGTCAGAGGGTACCTGAAAGTTAATCCCCTGCCCGTGAGTTCCCACCTGCCTTTGGGCGAATCTCTTACTCTTTGTGTGGAGACTTTTTCCATGGCACAAGTGAAATTTGCACATCCTCCCAGGATGCTTTATGGATTCATTCATGACGTGCTGGTGTGCATAGCATTGCAATTGCTGTGATTCAGTTCAGGACAGACTCCACAGGCAGCAGTGATCTGGCACTCTCAGGGCCTTCCGACTTTGAGGCGCCTTCTGGATTGTGCATAAAAGTCAACAAAAACACTGAAATAAATAACCACAATCCTTTGCTATCTGCCTTTCCAGTTTTTCTTCTTCTCCTTTTTTTTTTTAAGATTCTCCTCGTGATGCTTGAAAGGACAAATGAATGGTAGCCATATGTGTGGGCAAGCGCTCTGGCCCAGAAAGAGGCATCCTGGTTCTGATCCTGTCTGTGACATGAAAAATGTGGCCTGAGTGGCATCTGAAGTATTCTGGCTCTAATATTCAATCACTGGATGCGACTTTCTATGTGTGGAGCTCTGTGTTGGAAACTGTGGGTGCAGCAGTGCGGGGATCAGAGTCTAGGTCTTCGTGGCACTGAGAACCTAATGGGTGCCCCAGAGCCATAACAGGGACCCTGAGGCTTGATGGGCCCTCACACAGCTGGGGGGCAGTAAACAGTCCAGGGGGACATGAGATGTAGGGCAGGAATTGAGGCCAGAGGGGTAGAAAGGGGTTCCTGTTCTCTGGTAAGGAATTCCTAATTCATTCTGTTTTCCACTGTTTCCTGAACTTCCCTCCATTTTGCACTGCCATCATAGTTTTAGCCAGCTCTGTGGTGCAGTTTAGAGCATGGGCACTGGGGTTTGTATTCAAGCCCTGCCACTTACTGGCAATCTGACCTTGGACAAATTACCTAACCTCTGTGTCTTTGTTTCCTTATTGAGGAATGAAGATCATACCTCACAGGATTGCTATGAGGACTGAATTTGCTACATGTCAAATACTTATGATGGTGCCTAGTGCCCGGCACCTAGCACAAACTCAGAAACTGTAAATGCTCGTTCTAATACCTGTGTACCATTGAAAAAGACATTCTGATTAGGACTGAAAAAAAAAAAAAGCATAGTGTTGCACATGGAAATTCAAGGTCTAAGGCTCCATATTAGCAATCCCTATCATCTGTGCAATCTATACTCCCAGACAGAAGAGGCAGAGGTTTGACTATTGACATTTTAGTATGTCATTGAGCATGGCTGGAAAATATATCTGTGATTCATGTCAAATTTGTAAGGTGAATTACCATGGAATTAACTTCTTAAGCTTCCACCTAAGAAATAACATATTTCTTATAATTTCTGCTACATGTTAAAATAAACATATTATCATTAAAATTATAATTGTCTAAACTTCTGCTATTGAAAACCACCTTATTTATGTAGAAAATCCTTGTTGTAGGTATGAAGAGACACTGAAAGCTATTTTTGTTAAAACAGGATTTAATACAAGAATTGCCATATACTATTGTATTATTAACACCTTGCATTGGTGTGGTACATTTGTTATCACTGATGACAGCACATTTTTATAATTGTACCATTAACTATAATCCATGGTTTAACTTGGGGTTCGCTGTTGGTGTTGTGCAGCTCCATGGATTTAAAAAAATTATTCTAGTACCACATTTACAACCTAAAATTTCCCCTTTTATCCACATTCCAATATAACCCAGTGCTGGTAACCATCCTCATAATGTTGGGCTGTCATCACTATCATCAGTTACCAAAACTTGTCCTTCAGAAGCAGAGAAGTGGCACGCACAGATATGTATTTACCAAATTCTTAGTGATAGTATCTCCTTTTTTGGGTCCCTTCCTTTTCAGATAGGAGTGCTTATATAGGATAACACAGGCTTTGGAGAAGGTAGAATTACCTTGTCTTTTCCTTGCATTGCACTGTTTTCCTGTTCAGTGGTGATTTGTCATATTGGTTTGGAGCTATAATGTTTTTAATGAAGTAGATAAAACATTTGGATTAGATGGAAGGATTTGTGCAGAGGCTGTTGTTTCTGTTTGGAATGCCCTTTCTATGTTTTTCACTTTGTTAGCTCCTGCTTAACTTCAAATCTCAGTTGAAATACTACTTCTTAGGGAAGCCTTGCCCAATCTCACTCACCAGGTGGATGTCCTCATTATTTACTCATTATGACACAATTCTCCTTACACCATTCACCACTATTGTGATTTTATATTTATTTGTGTGACTACCTGAGTAATCTATTTGTACCACAAAATTGCGAGAACCACAAATGTCTAATTTTGCTCACAACTTATCATCAGTACTTTGCAACTGCCTGGCACATTACAGAGGCTCAATAAATATCACATGAATGAGTGAATGAATGATACTTATTTTTAAAGTGCTCCATTTTGCCTATACTATAACTACGAATAGGCAGAACAGAAAGTACAAAATTTAGATTCAGGTGCTTGAAGTTATGTCTATAATCCAACTCTTAATATTGCTACCATCTGTGCATAGACTAATATTTCTGAGCTTCTATGTACATTTTTCTACAGGATTTTGTTGAAAATAAAATAGCAAAATGGATAAGAAATAGCACTGAGTATATAATCTGAGTATTCTAGATTCTAGAATATAACGTTAACTATTTATTGCATTGAGTGTTATCAATATAGAAATTTCTGCCCTTAGGAAATGTACAATTTTTGAGCTGTTAAAACACGTACATACACACTCAAAAGTTTCAGAACAGTGTATAATAGGTTGGCATGAAATGTGGGTGCTGCAATTCTTTGGTAGTAGAAACAATGTAGCAGAGAGAAAGTTATGGTGAGTTTGTGTTCTAATCTTCTTCCTTCAGAACATTGACATTATAATTTCAACTCTGCCACTGACTAGCTGTATGGCTTTAAAAATGTTACTGAATTTCTCTAAATTTCAGAGTCTACCTTGCAAAATGAGGGTAAATGTCATCTCCCCCTCCCCACTCCATAGCATTACTGCATGAATTCAATGAGCAATATAAAAAACAACAGAAAAAAAACAATAAAACCAAACCTTGATTCTTTGAAATAATCAACAAAATTTTAAAAAAAGAAGAGGCAAATTGGTAAAATTAAGAATGAAAGAGAGGTCATTACTATAGACCTTGCAGAAATAAAAAGGATTATGTGGGGATACTTTTAACTACTAAATGCCAATAAATTATATAATCTAGATAGATGGACAAATTCCTAGAAAGACCAAACTACCAAAATTTACTCAAGAAGAAATAGAAAATCTGAATGGCCTTATAACAAGTAAAGGATTGAATTAGTAATTGAAACATTCCTTCAAAGAAAAGCTCAGAACCACAAAGATTCTCTGGTGTCAATACTTCTTTACAGAAGAATTAACACAAATCCTTCACTAACTCTTCAAAAAAATGGAATAGGAAGGAACACTTCCTGATTCTTCTATGAGGCCAGTACCACCCTAATACCAACACCAGACAGAGCCATCACAAGGAAAGAAAATTACAAACCAATATCTCTTATGAATATAGATGCAGGAATCTTCAACAAAACAGTAGCAAGCCAAATCCAGAAATATCTAAAGAGGATCATATACCATGACCAAATGAGATTTATATTAGGATTCAAGTTTAGCTCAACATGTGAAAACCAATCAGTGTAATATAAAACATTAATAAGCTAAGGGACGAAAGCCACATGATTGTCTCAACAGATAAAGAAAAAACACGAGAAAATTCAACACCTTTTCATGAAAAAACATTAAAACAAACTAGGAATAGAAGGGAACTTCCTCAACCTGATGAAGGGCATTGATGAAAAACCCATAGCTAACATCATGCTTAATGGTGAAAGATTGCAAGCTTTTCTCCTAACATGAGCAAAAAGACATGCATCCTCTTGCCACATCTATTCAACATTTTCCTATTGGTTCTAGTCATGACAATTAGATAAGATATAGAAGTAAAAGGCATCTATATTGAAAGGAAGAAGTGAAATTCTATCTATTCGCCAATGACATGATCTTATACAGAGAAAATCCTAAGGAATTCACAACAATCTATTAGAGTTAATAAATGAGTGCAGCCAGGTCACAGGATAAAAGATCAACTTACAAAATCAATTGTATTTCTATATACTAGCAATGAGCAATCTGAAAATTAAATTAAGAAAATAATTACATTTATAATAGCAAAAAGTAATCAAATCTTTACAAATAAATTTAATCAAAAGAGTACACTAAAAACTGCAAAAACATCATTGAAAGAAATTAAAGATCTGAACAAATGGAAAAATTCCCTATGTTCATGGATCGGGAGAGCCAATATTGTTAAGAAGGCAATATTCCCCAAACTGATCAATAAAGTCAGCACAATCTTTACTATAATCCCAGTTGCCTCTTTTGAAGAAACTGACAAGCTGTTACTAAAATTCACAAGGAAGTGCAAAAGAATAGCCAAAACAATATTGAAAAAGAACAAAGTTAATGAACTCACACTTCCAAATTTTGAAAGTTTCTACAAAACTACAATAATCAAGTGTGGTACTGGCATAAAGATAGACATAGATCAATGGAATAGAATAAATATAGCCCAGAGTAAATCCTTACATGTATGGTCAATTAATTTTTGACAAGAGTGCTGAGGCAATTCAATACTCTCCTCGACAAATGGTGCCAGCTGGATATCTACATGCCAAAATAAACTTAGATTCCTCCCTTACAATATATACAAAAATTAACTCAAAATGCAGAAGCTAAAACTATGAGACCTTGAAAAGAAAACATAAGTGCAAATCTTTGTGAATCTGAATTTGGCACCTTTTTTTATATTTGGTAACAAAAGAAAAAATGAATAAATTGGACTTCATCAAACTTTGTGTTTCATAGGACACTATCAAGAAAGTGAGAAAACTATTTTAGTTTGCAAGCTGCTGGAATGCAATGTACCAGAAATGGAACAGCTTTTTTAAAAGGGGAATTTATTAAGTTGCAAGTTTACATGTTTGAAGGCTGTGAAAATGTCCTAATTAAAGTAAGGCTATAGAAAGGTCCAATCTAAGGCATCCAGGGAAAGATACCTTTGTTCAAGAAGGCCGATGATGTTCAGGGTTTCTCTCTCAACTGGAAAGACACATGGTGAACATGGATATGTCAGTCAGCTTTCTCTCCAGGCTTCTTCTTTCATGAAGCTCCCCTATGGCGTTTTCCTTCTTCATTTCCAAAGGTCTCTGGCTGCATGGGCTCTAGAGCTTTTTCCAAAATGGTTCCCTCTTAAAGGGCTCCAGTAAGCAAGCTCCACCTTGAATGAGTGGAGACACATCTCCATGGAAACCATCTAATTAAAAGTTACCAACTGTAATTGGGTGGGTCACATCTCCATGGGAACAATAAAAAAAGATTCCTCCCAGCAATACCGAATTAGGATTAAAGGACTTGGCTTTTCTGGGGTACACAACAGATTCAAAACAGCATAACAACAAAAAAAAAAAAAACAGGAAAAAATAATTTGCAAATATGAATTTGGGTTTAGTATAAATAAGGGTTTAGTATATATATAAGAACATATAAAGAATGATTACAACTCAATAATAGAAGGATGAATAACCCAACTTAAAATGGGCAAAGGATTTAAATAGATATTTTCCAATGAAGATATACATGAAAAGATGCTCAATATCATTAGTCATTAGGAAAATGCAAATAAAAACACAATGAGATGGGTTCTATTCCCAGTGCCTACCCATGCAAAACAAACAAACAAACAAAACACATTTTGAGAAACCACTTCACACTCAGTAGGATGACTATATTAAAAAAAAAAGCCAACACGACAATAACAAATGTTAACAAAGATATGGAGAAACTGGTATCCCTGTATGTTGTTGGCAGGACTGTAAAATGGTATGGCTGCTTTGGAAAATCACTCATTCCTCAAAAAAATTATAGTGTTACCATATGTTCCATTAATTCTACTCCTAGGTACGTTTCCAAGAGAATTGATAATGTATGTTCAGACAAAACTTGCACACAAATGTTCATTGCAGCATTATTCATAATAATAAAAACAGGTAGAAACAGCCCAAATGCCTATTAATTAATGAATGGATAAATAAAATGTGATATATTCAGCCATGAAAAGGAATGAAGTACTGACACATGCTACAGCATGGATGAATCTTAGCACATTGCACTATGTGAAAAAAGCCAGACACAAAGGCCCCGCATTGTTAAATTCCATTTATATAAAATGTCCAGAATAAGCAAATTCAGAGCGACAGAAAAGATATTATTGGTTGTTAGGGGCTAAGGGAAGAAGGAAATGGGGAGCAACTGCTTAATGGGTATGGAGTTTCTTATAGGGGTGATGAAAATGTTCTGGAATTATATAGTGGTGGCAATTGTAAATATACTAAAACCACTGAATTATACACTTTAAAAAAGTGAACTTTATGGTACATGAATTGCATCTCAATAAAATAAAGAATTCAATGAGGATTTACATGTGAAAGTGAATAGTTTGCAGTGAATGCTTAATTAATGTTATTTGAGTTTAAACATTAGGAAAAGATTGGGGGCGAGGTTTCAGCCTATGGATTAAACCTGCCTGAGAACCACATGAGTAACTAATTCAAACTTTGTATCCTTGGCAGTAAGAAACAAAACTTCAGCTAAATTTCTTAGGTTTTCCTTTGTGGCAATTTTCTAACACTGGCAACGGGGGAGTGGGGGGGTGGGGGGGGAAGGAATGAGTTTTGCCTATAGCTATTTAGTCCCAACGTGTTGGGCAATAGGTATATGGACAAGGATATATCGACCTAAAATTCTAATCAATGCTAACTTATAAAAATCTTTTTTATTGATACATGTAATAGATTCACATACCATGTGTGGGGGTTTGAATCTGTTGTGTACTCCAGAAAACCAAGTCCTTTAATCCTCATTCAATATTACCAAGTGGGAGCTTTTTTATTATTTCCATGGAAATGGGACCCACCCAATTGTGGGTGGTAACTTTTGATTCGATGGTTTCCATGGAGATGAGTCTTCACCCATTCAAGGTGGAGTTTGCTTACTGGAGCCCTTTAAGAGGGGACCATTTTGGAAAAAACTTTAAAGCCACCACAAACAACAAGGCTAACAGAATGGAGAGAGCCCTGGGGAAGCAGTTGACGATTCCTAGAGAGGATGCTAGCAGATGTCACTGTGTACCTTTCAAGCTGAGAGAGAGAAACCTTGGACATCATTGGCCTTCTCGAACCAAGGTATCTTCCCCTGGATGCCTTAATTTGGACATTTCCATAGCCTTGCCTTAATTTGGACATTTTCACAACCTTAGAACTGTAAACTTGCAACTTAATAAATTCCCCTTTTAAAAAGCCATTCCATTTCAGGTATATTGCATTCTGGCAGTTTGCAAGCTAAAACACCATGTAATCATCCAAAGTGTATGATCAATGATTCACAATATCATCATATACCTGTGCATTTATCATTTCAATCAACTTTTTCTTTTTTGTGAAAAAAAAACATATATACAAAAAGAGCAATAAATATCAAAATACATCACAAAAATTAATTGTAAAACAGATTTCAGATTTTGGTAAGGGTTACAATTCCACAATGTTAGTTTTCTTTTGTTGTTGTTGTCTTATTTCTGCTTTGCATGGGCAGGCACCGGAAAGCGAACCTGGGTCTCTGGCATGGCAGGCGAGAACTCTGCCTGCTGAGCCACTGTGGCCCATCCGCAATTTTAGGTTTTTACTTCTAGCTGCTCTAAGATAATAGAGACTAAAAGAAATATCAAATAATGATTCAGCAATCATACTCATTTGTTAAACCCTACCTTCTCTATGTAACTCCGTTATCACCTCTGATCTTTCTCCCACTCTTTAGGGTTATTTGGGCTATGCCCATTCTTAAGTTTTCATGTTGGAAGGGGCTGTTGATAATATGGGCTAGGGGAATGGAACTAGTTGATGTTCTGAAGAGGCTGACTCCTCTGCATTGCAGGATTTATCTGGTCCAGGGGCCAATCAGGAAGTTGTAGTTTTCTGGAACATTACCCTAGTCCATAAAACCTTTGTAGAATCTTATATAATGCTGTAGGTGTTCTTTAGGATTGGCAGAAATGGCTTTGGTTGGGGTTTGGTAAGCTAAGATAGGTAGCAGTGTCTAGCTGAAGTTTGCACAACAGTGACCTACAGAGTAGACTCCTGACTCTATTTGAACTCTCTCAGCCACTGATTGTTTGTTACACTTCTTTCCCCCCTTTTGAATCAATGCTAATTTTAAAAGACAGATTATATGCAGGCACAATTTCTATAACAATTGAGAATGGCATTTACCAAAGTTAGTTAAATGGAACAATAATTTCATAGAATGTGAATAGGGATTATGTAGATGGAGAAAAAAGGTTTCTCTGGTAAAATACTTTGGGAATAAAGGGGTTATGAGGATTTATCACAGTTTTAATATGCTCACGTGATTTAATGGAACTCAAAGAATGGAATGTAAAGGTGTTTGAACTCAGTATTTGAACTCAGAACTTCCTTTTTAAAATCTATTTATCATGCAAACTAGGGTCTATATCAACAGTAACACTGTAATATGCTTCCACTGAATATAACAAAGGCATTGTGCCAAAACTAAATGTCACCAAGGAGGAAGTATGGAGGTGGGGTATGGATTCTTTGCAGAAGAAAAGGAAATGTCTTCATATAGAGTATGGCGGCAAAGGCATGGCTATTTACTTAGGTTGGGTTGTATGATATGTGAATACAACTCTAAAAATTGACAGAGAAGGATCAGCCTCTCCAGGATTATCAATTAATTACATCCTCCTATCATTCCATGTGGACATACCTTCTCATCATGAAAAAGTCAGAATAGGCATTCCCCAAATCTTTAGATTGGGAAAAGTATTAAAGGAGAGGGAGGAGGTGTAACAAAGATAATGGGATTTAATAAAAGAGTATGACTGCTGAATAAATACATTAATGTTCCTTTTAGCCTACAGTGTTTGCAGCAGCTAGAAGGAAAAATCTGAGATGATGGAATGGTAGCCCATGACAAACTCTGGGATCTGTTCTATAACTACTTGCTGAAGTGTGCTTTGAAAATTATTACTTTTTTCTTTCATTGCTTTGTATATATGTTATATTATACAATAAAAAATGTTTTTTAATTAAAAAAAATTAACAGAGAGAAACAAGCGCCAGAGAAAATGTGGAGAAAGAGTTGTACCTATTCATTATTGGTAGGGAAGCTGAGAAGTGCAGCCCCTCTGGAGGGCAGTGTGGTGGTTTCACAGGAGGCTAGGGGTAGGGTTGCCATATGATCCTGCAATATGATCCTGCAATTCCATTGCTAGGCATATAAATGGAGGAACTGAGAGTAGGGACACAAATGGACATTTGCACAGTGGTGTCTATGGTGGCAGTGTTCAGGATTCTCAATGGATGGAGGTGGCCTAAGGGTTCAATGACCGAAGAATGGAAGGAGGACCTGTGGTGTGTATATATATATATATATACAATGGATTACTAAGCAGCCGCAAGAAGGATTGAAGTTTTGAGACATGCAACTAGGTGAATGAACCTTGAGGACAGTATGTTGAATGAACTATCAGAAACAAAAAGACAAATATTATCATGCCTCACTCACATGGACTAATTATAATATACAAACTTGGAAAACTGAAGTTGAGAGCATGGGTTATTAGGTTGGGGCCTATTGCAAAGGGTCCTAGATTGTAAGCTCTTTCGGCAGTCACATCTATTCTGTTACTTCTAAATTCTGACATAGTGAGCTATTTGTGTATAACCTGGTCATTCTCAGAAGCTTTGGGTATTTGTGTGACACCTGTGACTCAGAGTTAGAGCTCTGAAGCTATAAAAGTCAGCATTATCCCATATAGCAACAGTTTAAAAAGTTGAAAAAGTGTTCAGACTTCTACTAGAGATATGAATGAAGCTGATTTGGATAGGACTAAGGTAAATCTGTATACAGGGCAAAGGATGATATGGTCCATATTTAAAACTTCAACTTCTGCATGAGACTTAAGGGAGAGATATTTATTTGGTGCAAAATTTAGACTCTGGGTAACACATTATCTAATCTCACTTGTATGGTCTGTTTAGGTGAACACAATAATTGCATGGAATCTTGACTAGTGGATGAGATCTTGTTGGTTTGTACAGGTTAGTGTGATGCCCCAATATATCCCAGAGTAATTTGGATGGAAAATAAAAAAGTGTTTGCAAAGTCCCCTTGGGAACTGGGGAGAAAGGAAATATTCAACTTCCCCAACTGGGGAATTCCTGATATTCTTGCAAACAGTGGGGACAACCCATTTAACAGGCTGGGCCCTTGATCTTGGAGTTCCACCCTATGAAATTATTCTTGCAAAGGGGAAGCTAAACCTCTTATAATTATGCCTGAGTCATCCTCAGAGAACCTCTTTTGTTGCTCAGATGTGTCCTCTCTCTCTCTCTCTCTCTCTCTAAGCCAACTCAGCAGGTGAACTCACTGCCCTCTTCCCTATGTGGGATATGGCTCCCAGGGGTGTAAATCTCCCTGGAAATGTGGGACAGGACTCCAAGGATGAGCTGGGACCCAGCATCATGGGTTTGAGAAAAGATTCTTGACCAAAAGGGAAAGGAGAGAAATGACACAAAATAAATTTCAGTGGCTGAGAGATTTCAAACAGAGTTGAGAGGTTATCCTGGAGGTTATTCTTATGCATTATATAAATTTATGGTGTATTGAAGTGTTTTGTTTTTTTTTTAGTTTATGGTGTATTGAAGTGGTTAGAGGAAAGTATCTGAAACTGTTGAAATGTGTTCCAGTAGCCTTGATTCTTGAATACGATTATTTAACTACAAAGCTTTTACAGTGTGACTGTATGATTGTGAAAACCTTGTGTCTGATGTTCCTTTTATCCAGGGTATGGATAGACGAGTAAAAAAAAATAATAAGGAAAAATAATTAAGCAAATAATACTAGGGATAAGGGGTAAAAAAAAAATTGAGTATATTGAAATACTAGTAGTCAATGAAAGGGAGGGGTTAGGGTTATGGTACGTATGAGTTTTTCCTTTTTTCTTTTTATTTCTTTTTCTGGAGTGATGTAAATGTTCTGTAAATGATCACAGTGATCAATATACAACTATGTGATGATACTGTCGGCCACTGATTGTGTATTGTGGATGGACTGTATGCGTGTGAAGATTTCTCAATAAAAATATTTTTTAAAATCTATACATGTATTAACTTTGCTTACTTATTTAGTTATGCATATTTTTGTTTGTACATTGCCCCTGTAGGGTACCTCGAATGATTAGCAACTTGCTGAGCAGAGATTTTGCAAAGTAAATCTTGAGGGCTTTGAAATTTCTTTTGTGACTGTTTGGATAATACCTATGACAAGGCCAGTTGGAGAGACTAGATGAGTGATTCTGGTCCTGACTTGGCCGGGAATTCATATGACTTTAATTCTCAAATTTCCCATCTGTAAAATTAGGGGGCAGAACTAATTCTCTAAGATCAGTTCTAACTTTAAATTTTCTGAGTGTCCTTGTTATGCAAATGAAAAAAAAATGAGGCAAACTTTTGTAGTTCATTTATTGATTTATTCATTCACATATTTCTTTAACAAACTACTTTGGAATCTACACCATGGACCAGGCACTATGCTAGAAGCATAGGAAGATGCAGAGTTGCCTAGGTCTTGCCCTCAGGATCTAATAAGCTAAGGAATGGAGGCAGGTGTACACATTAATTTTAGTGATGTTGACAATAGCTTACATGTATATAGGTCTATACAGCCCATAAAATACATCGTTCATGATTGCTTTGTTCCTCACAACCATTATCTGAGGCTCTGCTCTTACCCAGATTTTCCTGTTGGGAAACTGAGGCCTGAATAAGGACTAGTCATTTGCCAAAGATCTCAAGGCTGATAAATAATGCAACTGGGATTTGCAACCAGGCTTTCTGTTTCCAAATCCCACACTCTGAAATGTAATGGTTAAGGTCATAGATTTCAGCAGTGCACATTCTAGACTCTAGACATCAAGTTGCACTTTAACTATTTCATCCTGGGCAAGTCACCTAACCTCTCTGACCTTCTTTTCTCATCTGTAAAATCAGGAGAGTACTTACCTGAATTAGTCAGGCTTCTCTGAAAAGCAGACACCCAAATGGGATTAAGGTGTAAAGATTTTATTAGAGAAATTACCAGTGAGAGAAAATGGGGAGGGCACCAAGAAATGCTGGGAGAGCTCTCAAACCATCATGCAAGTGGGAGTCTGAGTATGGGAGAAAGAGGGAAAAAGTTGAGTTGAAGCACATTAGACTGGTATAAGCTCTAAAGAAAGTTTAAGGCCATCAGAGAGTCCTTGAGCCAGTCGGCCTCAAAGGAGCCCTCGGAGTGGCCTTGCTGTTCTCTCTCATCGGGTGTGAACAGCCTGTGGGGAACATGGCATCAGAACAAGGGAAACCTTAAATTTCAAAGCAAAGCATGTGGGGCCCTTGTCAATTTCACTTCCCCTAGTTGGAAGTCTATTAGGCACATTGTCATGGCTGCCACGCTACCTATTTTCAAAACTAACTATGAGGATTAAATAAAATAAATATATATAACATACTTAAGCTGGTACATGATAAGTGTTCAAAACACGGTGGCAGTGTTAGAAGAGGCTGTTAGGAGAGGTTAACTGATGCACTACCAAATGTCAGTAGCTGAACACCTAGATCTTGCTCACTTAGAGTCAATGCATTTGTTCCTTGTTAGAGGGTGGTGGACAGCTCTTCTCCATCTAGTCATTCAGGGACCCAGGCTGATGGAGGCTTTCTGGTTATCAATGCACCACTTCAAGTTCTCTCCATCCAACTGGTAAAGGTAAAGAGAAATGGAGGAGTGTCTTGTGGGAGATTTTATGGGCCAAGTGTAGACATAGCACACATCACTTCCAATCACATTCCATCGTCTAGAACTGACACACATGGCCATGCCTGATGCAATAGGCCTGGGAAAAATAGACCCTGACTGAGAAACCACAGGTCTACACAATGGAGGAAGTATAACAGATTTTTGGTTAGTGAGTTCTGCCTCAGTAATGATTGTGAACCAAATTGCACTTCCATCATTCAATGCAGAAACTGCATAATGCCTTAAAAATCTACTCAATCTCAAGGCCACTCCTATTTGGTGTGATTAACCTTTGGCCTCAGGGTCCAGGCTGTTATTCTATCTTTAAAGCCTGGAACATTTCTCATCCCAGGCTCTTGGTATGGTGGTAACACTTGGGTTTACTTTTAACCCATATGGGTTATGTAAACCCAGAGCAAGAAAATATGTGTTTTATGACATTTGTACATATGGCATTTCCCTTCTTGGAATCTCTAGGGCTAATGAATGAGATTTTTTTTCTTCTCCCTTAATACTCTTCATGCTTCATCTGCTATAATGAAAAGAAATGACACTCTAAATCCATCTGAGGTAGAAGCATGCATATTAAATGTTGTGTCATTAATTGTATTATTTAATTTTTGGTAACTCATATGACAACAGCATTTCCCTTTTATGCTAGAAAGAAAAGCTTTGGAGGGAAAAAAGCACGCCAAAAAAAATCTCAGCTCAGTTTGGTTACATTTGGATTAGTTTACGATACGCTGATGCTAGTAACAAAAGATTGACCCAAATTCCCAAGCGGGCAAGTGCTTGGGAAGATTTTTATATTCAGGGTGAGGTGACCTCAAACATGTTTGGTCTTTCTATCCCCAAAACAATAAATCTGATTCTCTAAAATCAACAGAAAGATAATATCTTGGTTGTAAAGCCCTTTGCAGCTTTGTAAATAGCCTTCAGTTCCCTCATTGCAGCGAGGCAGGACACAGCTTCATTCATTCATGTAATATATATTTAATGAGTACCTGCCACTGCAAGGCACTGTCCTAGGCATTCAGTTTTTATCTCCCTGTTACTTATCAGGAAACTGATGCTCAGAGATGTGAAGTGGTTTGCCCAAGGTCACATCCTGAGTCAGTGGGATTAGAACTTGCCTTTCTTACCTGTAGTTCTCTAACATCAGTATTAATCAATAATAGCAACTATTTATTGAGTATTTACATCTGCCAGGCATTCAGGTAGAAGCTTAATATACTGCATCCATCTAATCTTCTCAACAACCTCATGAAGTAGGTATTATTCCCCTCACTTTACAGATGAGAAACTAAGGCCCTGAGAAGTAAGGAGGCTTGCCCAAATTCACGAGGCTGTAAGCAGCAAGCTGGAATCTGCACCTAGGTCTAGGCAGAAAAGCTTTGGAGGGAAAAGCTTTGAGTCGAGAAACCTTTGCCTGGCACGCTCTCTCTCTCTCTCTCTCTCCTGATTGGCTGTGGCTTGGAGACCCCGCCCCTGTGACCACAGCTGATTGGTTAAGGTTGCTACCTACCACCTTGGCAGAAGGCCCGCGCTCACTTCAGTGCCCAGCCCCCATCGGGGCTTTAGTTGCTGCTGCAGTTCTTACCCATGTAAGCTGGGTCAATGACCTCTCCCTGGACTTCTTAAGTTCCAAGTCATCTGCTGGTTTCCCTGCCCTGATATCCAAGAGAGGTCACTGCTACCTGCTTCTGTCATCCTTCCTCCCAGTCCACATTTCTGGAAATGTGTCTTTGGTTCAATTCTTCCTGGCCAGAATCAGCCATCCAATCTTCAGGGACTGAGACAAAATTAAAAGGTAAGGTTTCTCTTGAAAAAATTCTTAAGAATTTCAAGATGCTAAGAGCAGAGTATCAAACCAAGTGCCTGGCCCTGCTAAGCACAGGGCCCTAAGGTCAAAAAGACTGTGAGGCAAGCCCAGTCCATGCACAGTTTTAACAGCAAGTTTTGGAATGACCCAGACTCTTGCTCTGTTCTTGCATCACACCTCTCCTGTTTTCACCTGAAACAGGCCTGTCCTCATCATGGCTTCATTAGAACCTGGTCTCTGTCCATGGACCTCTCTGCCCTTTTGGAACTTATCTCTAATTTGCCAAGGCCCTGCTAACCTACTTCCTCCCAACCAGATCAGTCATCAAACTTGGCATTCTCTTTGACACACCTCATCCATTCAGCTTTACAGGCAGTGGCTTTGCAACATGTACAGAGAGGGAACCGAAAGACAGAGAGAACATACTGTATGTTTGGCAAAGTATTTGTTTACAACCATTTCTGGCATCTGGAGCAATTTTTGCCTTTTATTAAATATATCTCTGCATTCTGTTACTGGCTCTCAATTTGGCCTGAGTTCTTTGAGGGAAAGTTTGGGATTTTTGCCAAGCAACAACACACAGTTCCATATTTATGTTATAAGAGCCAGCAGTGTCATCCTAGACAACTTCCTTCCTTTGTTGAAGCAATTTTCAACAAAACAGATCACAGCATTATTCAATACAGTAAACCACACCCTCCACCCCTTTAATCTTATTGGCAATAGCAGGGCAGAGTACGTAAGTCATATACAAATAGAAAACATTGGCTTCAGCGCATCCTATTGTGAAATATTCAAGCTGTGGTTTCGCACTGACAAGGGAAAAATTAAGAAGCATGCAGAGAGGAAAGAGAAAAATATTTGAATGAAGAAAGAGAGAGAAGTTCAAAAGACCACATGCCAGGATGTGCTTCATATGTCTAAGACTCTGGTTCTTTTAACTCTATAGTCACTGATATTGCAGTCATTATATATATGCCAGGCATGTGGTAGGGACTTGATAGACAGTAATCATCTAATCTTCTCAACAATCTTGTGAAGAGGTAGGCATTTTCCCCCTCATTTTATGGATGAAACTAAGGCTGGGAGAAGTAGGAGTCTTGCCCAATGTCAGGACTGGGTGGTGGCAAAGCTGGAATCTCTAACTGGGTCTCCTGGGCATGGAGATCCTTCACTGTCAGTTTAACGCTTTCTCCTTGCTGATTGGCTGCAGCTGTGAGATCCCGCCCCTGTGGCCACAGTCAATTGGATAAGGCTTGGACCTCCTCCCCACAAGGGCAGTTAATCCATGGGTGGCCACAGCAATAACTTGCACTGCCAGCTCAAAAATGTGATATGAGCCAATTCAGTTCTTCCCTTGTGATTTCAGAATCATGGAAAGTCACAGCCAATGAGCTCTAGGAGTTGAACTGAAAAGTATAAGGTGGACCATGTCTTGGGGTCAGCTGTTCTGGGCCATGTGCAAACTAAAGTGAAGACACCTGTAGGCAGCAGGAAACGCAAGACTGAGAGAAGCAGAGATGTCGAGAGAAAGGGTTGCAAAAATTACAAAGACAGAGATAGACAATGAGAGACAAAAAGAGCGGAAGAGATCAGAGACAGAGATGTAGCATCAAAGAGAATGGAGTCTAGAATCAGCCACTTTGGTTCCTGACAGAGTCCTGATTTTAGTGCTGAGGAGTTCCAGCTATGCAATGGCATCTCTCCGTGGGTTCCTAGGAGGTCTCCATAATCTCACAATCCTTTCTACCTGAGCCAGCATAAGTGGACCTCTTCTGCAATCCAAAGAACTCTCACTTCAACTGCCTGATGCCAAAGCCATTCTTACTACAATTGATTGCACCCTCTCTTCATTTAGAAGGGCTATACCCTCCATGTGCTGCAAGGACAGCTGATAAACCTAGTTCCTTTCTCTGTTGCTTTGCTTAACCATCAGCTGCCACCATCCCTGACAAAAGGTTGTGTCTCTGCCTCCAGGTCACTTCCTGCCAGTCCTGCCTCTGTGCCTTGGGTGTCTCAGGCCTTTAGCACTACGGTTATGCCAGGCACATTGTCTAGTCACTGAGACTGGAGACATCAGCTCTGAACATCGACTCCACTCTCATGCCTAAGGGTCTGAAATGAGAAAGCTCCCCCCTCTATTGAGTTGTGGTTTTTGTAGAGCCAGGGATTCATCTGGACATACCATAAATAAAAGCAGAGGCAGTTTTGTCAAGAGATTAAGGTGTAAGCTGACCCTGGCTTCTTGTCTAGATTCTCTTCCTAACTGGCTGTGTAACCTTGGTGAGCTGTTCAACATCTCTGAGTGGATTATTTATTTATATAATGAGGGGGCTGGATGACTGGATGGCATGTGCTGAACCCATTTCCAGCTCTGATATTTTAAGATCCCAAATTCTCTTTGATTGACATTTAGTGAAGGAGACACTGGATCCTTTCTGAAATGTACACTGTCATCACACCTGTTCTGGCTGCAAGTATCAATAAAGCACTTGCAGTGTTGACTGGATTGTGGAAAAGAAACTAAATTAGAAGGGAAAGTATGGAAATGCACAAAGTGAAGGTTCAAGAAAAGGGAGGGGGGATTTCATGTCTAAGAAAAGAGTTGTCTCACCAGCAGCTCCAGGAATGTGAGGTCATCTATTTGAATGGCAGAGGTGTAAGGGCAGGAGTATTGCTGAATTAGCAAATGTCTAATCCATGTATCACCGCAGGCCCGTTTTGCAGGCTTTATTTAGGTAAAACTCCCATTGAGCATCAGCTCCCAGGGCCCAGTCTGACTCAGAGCTGCAGAATCTTGGCCTGTAGTGCGATGAGTCATGGTGATGAAATTTGAAGAGAAAAGGACATTTTTAAAATTAGCTTTGAGACAGCAACTGTTTGCTTTTGCTCTGTAAGTGCCTTTTCCAGGTTATTTAGTTGGACAGCTTTTCAAGAAGACCTGGAATGTTTCAGTCAATTCTGCCTCTTATTCAATCTGCTTTGGGCCCCTCAGATTCTCTTAACTCTTAACTGCTTGTTTCTTTCAGGGAACCAAGCCATGGACTGGAGCACTGGCCCTCAGGCCTGGTCTGAACTTCCTTCCTCTGTCTGTGATCTTGTTGTGGTCCCAAAAAGGAGATGGGGCCCGGGGCTGGACTGGGCTGGGCTGACCACCCTGGCACTGAGTTCTGCCACTGAAAAAAGGATGGAGTGTGAGGGTCTCCTGCCGCCCAACTGTCTGCACAGGCCCTTTTTGTGCCTTTTGACCACTTTGTGCCTTTTGGCCAAATCTCCTCCCAGGGCAGGGAATCAAAGCTGATACTGACTTTGCAGTGAGATTACTTCCATCAGGAATGAGATGTGGATGAACAATTTCTCCACTGTTCCCTGTACAACAAAAGGTTCTATTGAAATCAAGAAGGCATGGCTCAGTTCCCATTTTTTATTTACCCTGTTGGGGAGCTTGTTCTCTCCAATGTTTCCGTCCATCCTCAGAGGCATGCTGTCTCAAGGGTATAATTGATATTCCCTTCAACAATACAGATGGGGCAAAGAGCTACTGAGGTCTTCAAGGAACAAGCTTGGAGTTACAAGTGGAAACATGGGTACAGTCAAGTTGGTGAGATTTGAAGCTCCTAAAGGTCAAAATATCTCTTTCTTTTGCCAAATACTTCCTATCAACATACATACATTCATTTAATCATTTATTTCACAAGAGTTGACTGTGTACCAAAATGCCTTCACTGTGCTGGGTACAGGGAATATTAACATGAATAAGATACAGTTACTGCCCCCAAAGAACTCATATTGCAATGTGAAGAACAGTGGCTGGCAGTCAGTTATAATATAAGGTGATGTGTTACAATAGAGGGTTATACAAAATATTACGAGATACAGAGATAAGTAATGTAAAGGTAGGGATGAGGTCAGGCTCCAAGAGAAAGTTGAAGATGTTTATTAGTAACAAGTAAACAAACACAAGTAAACAAAAAAACAGGAAGAACCTTTTCTGCTTTGTGAAATCAATGTTAAACAAGCATGACCCTTGGCATAATCAAAATGCAACTTTCTTTTTGACTCCTCCTATCCTGGTTCTCCTCCATCCCCATACCCTCTCTCTGCTGTTTCAGAAACATCATGTTCAAAGCCATGCGAGGGAAGTAAGGCAAGGGAATAGGGCAGCTTTGACCTGAGCCTGGTCTTTGGCCAAAGAAAGCATCCTTGGGTGGGCAAGAAGAGGACTCTCTTCTTCTAGGGTCTGGTTTGGGGTTCTTCCAAAGTCCTCTTCTGGGACCTCTCTTCTGCAGACCCCTTGACCCTGACATATATATCTCTATTCATGGTGCCACTTGAGGCATTGGGGCAGCACATCTCCAGCTTCTTTGGCAAAACCCCTTCACTCCTCCAGGAGGCAGTTTTAGGCAAGATGTAAGATGACCCAAGCACATGATAATTCCAGTGCACAGGAAATTATTGTATCTCTTACCCTAAAAGGATCCAGAGTAGAGTCCACACTCACCCAGCAGTACTCCCTGTCTCCTAAACCAAGATAGCAAGTCACCCCTGTCTTATCCTCTACCTCTTGGGGAAAGAGTCAGGTCCCAATCACAATCTGCTCTCTCAGGTGTGACTCAGGCAACAATTCTCTGTGTTCCCCTACTGCACAGAATACCTTTAGATGCTCTCCTCCAGCACCTCCACCTTTCCCTATAAGTAATCACAGCTCTCTCCAAAGAAATCTTTTATTTTATCTTCATGCCACTCTTCTCTATTCTGGATCTGGTGGAGGGCCAAGAGTAAAGGTTCATGGGCCTTTTCCTTTGAAACTCTGCATCTTGGGGGTGTGCTATCATACTCAGTTTTGAATCTTGAGATCTATGAATTGTATCTCAGTTCATCAGGTGGCGAAAGAAATCGCATTCTAACACCTTGTTATGCCCCATTGATATAATATCCCGTTCTGGAAATGGTGTCTCCAAGGATGTTCAACTAGGTTATGGCCTCCTTGGAAGCAGAGGAATGGGATCTCTTGAAGATACTTTTATTCCCGAGATTTAGTCTATGGTCCTCATCAGCTAACTCTCTGAGTTTCTTGCTCACATCCCAAGTGAATTTTTCCATCCCAGAGTTTAGCTAGAAGACTGAAGAGAGAGGTTGACAATGGCCTGGATCAAGAATAGGGAGCTGTATGAGTTTTTTCAGTGTAGCTGAGAACAGACAAGTTTGAAGTGAATCCATTCTTCACATAGAGGATTTCTTCATTTGCAGAGCATTGTTCTACTCCGACAGCCCATGGTCATAGAAGACCACATACGGGGGATGGTTCTCCCTCAGCCTTCACACAGCATCATCAGAAATGGGGGCTGCCCCCACCAGTGAGGCTGCTTCAGGTTCCTTGATCTTGACCCACCCATGGGCACTCATGGACCAGAGGAGAGAAGCATGGCCCAAGGATCCCCATCTCTCCAGATTCACTAACCTCACCACCTCTATAATAATCTGTTCCCAGGAACCCAACAGTTGAACTCTGAGCCCTGCGTAGGACGTGAAAATTAAGTTACAGGTTGGTGAGTCACTGGCATGAGACCACACAATGAGTCAGGCAGAGGAGGCCTGGGGACACATTTTTCTAAATCTGAGCTTTTCAAACTGCCTCTGTCCAGAGAACCATCCTTGAAGAGAGTAGGTTCGGGGTAAATGGGTGGGAAGGCATGTCAAGTCATCAAACCCCTCATCAGAAAACAGTGACATAACCTTTGCTTTCTGCACAGTGCACTGAGAGCTTGAGGTTTTGTTCAATAGATTCTAATTTTGCTTTGTCATCCCTGAACCTCCTACTGATAATAAATTCATCCATCACCTCTGATATGCTGATTCCCTTAGTTTCTCATCACTGTTCATCATCCTCTAGCAACTACTTGTGTTTCAGTGATTTTGAGGCTCTGGATATAGCAAGACTGACAGAGAGCAGAGGGGGTAATAAAGAGCAGTGGTTAAGGGCACAGGCTTAGTAATTACACAAATCTGGGTTTTCAACCTTGCATCACATTTGATGGGATCTTGGGTGAGTCACTTACTTGTATTTTTCAACATTAAAATATAAAGAATAGTCCACTTAAAGGGTTTCCTAGAGGAATAAATGAGATATATAATTTATAATATATATAAACATAAATGGCCCAGAATGTAGTGGGCGCATTGTAATTGAATAAATATTATATTACTCAATATGCATTTGGGTTTCCATTGATGATTTCTCTTCCTCACAATTTTACTAAGTACTTGCAAAGTTAAATAACTATTTATTTTATTTGGGTGCTGAAAAAAATTAAGTATAAACCACCCACAGCCCACCAATTCCTTGAACAGATTTGGTCCATTTTCTATCTGCTTTGCAAGTGCTAGGTAAGTGGTTAGGAATAAATAAAAGGCTAAGTGATGTCTATTTCTACAGTAAACATTTTTGGAGTTTGCAACATACATATTTGGACACATTCACCAAGCAAGAAGCACACCTCTATATCAGATATTACATGTGATAAAATGCAAGACTTAGCCATTTACAAACAAAACCCTGGAGAATCATAACTAAACAGTATAACACACACACACACACACACACACACACACACTGAAGTGATGAGGAGATTCAGGTTCATAAAGTGGGGTTAGGATAATCCTGAAAAATGTTTTTGAGGCAGAATTGGGAAGTAGGACTTGAGAGACTTGGTGGGGTCTACCAATGGCCAAGATGGGGAACAAGAAGAGGGCCCAGCACTGGCAAAGGTCTAGAGGCAGAAATATGTGGGACATGTACAAAGGCCAGCAAGGAGACTGGCCTGGTCAGCCTGAGCTAAGAGATTGTGAGAGATGAAGCATAAAAACCTTGGAGAGGGAAACATCTCACTTAATAGAGACGGTTTTCTTGCCTGTCTACACTGAATGCCCTGTGGTCTCTATCATCTGGACTTTTCATGGGAGAGGAATAAACTTGCTTTGCATCAAGCTTTGGGTGGCAGCTACAATATTCGGCAAGAAACCACTGGTGTTGATTCTTAGACACATGTAAGCATCCTCAGCGTTTCTCAGAAATATCCGGGAGGGGTTTTGGCAAAAGACTTGTCTTTCTACATTCAAGTAGGTGAGAGCACAGCACACCAGAGGTTTGGGTACTATATGTAACTACAATTGCCTTTGTGATGCCACAATGTGGAAGACCAAAATGTTCAGGTCACAGAAATATAAGGTTAGGTACAGTACCCATAAAATTGACCTTCACTGACTGGTGCTTTGTTCTTTAAGTTTCTTTGGGTTTAATAATTGTTCGCTATGCCTCTAGCTGGTCTCAATAACAAAGCCTGGTCCTCACCCCAGCCACTTCCATCTCCCTTTATGTCACTCTGTCTAAGAGTGATGAGAGTGAATCCAAGAGAAACTCCCCCTCCATAGTGCCCCTGCCCTCTGCAGATGGCTCTGGTTTCTCCAGTCACTGCTGATGCATCAGCATTATAGAAGAGACCCTGGAGATTGGCTACAGTGGATTCTGCAGGGTTCAGAGGCATTCTCCCTCTCAGTCTGTCATCTGGAGTCCACCCAGGCTTTTGCAGAGGACAGCTGTGAAAGATAAGTGTGGACACCCAGAGTATTCTTAAACTTCTGCGATAAAGATGCCAGGAAGGAAGTGCAAAAGTGTTGAAATAATGCAGATTTTGGAGCATAAAGGATGTGGCTCTAAATCCCAATTCTGTCACTGACCAGCTGCGCAACCTTGCACAAATCACTCAACCTCTCTGAGCCTGTTTCATCATCTGTAAACTGAACTTGATAACCCTACTTCACAAGGTCATTGTGAGGATTAACAGTAGTGTATGTATGGTGTCCAACACACATTTGTTGCTCAAGCAATGTAGGTGGCATTATGATATCTGAGAGGAGAGCTTATTTCAGAGACTGAATTGTGGGACTGCATTTGTGCTCCCTTCATTCACAGTGAATAAATGTGCCAGGAACCGTCCACGGCATCTGTTTATAAAGATGAATGAATTTCACCAACCCTCTTGTCCAAGACTCAGTGCAGTGATTGTCCAGTGACCTGCCCAGTGACACAAACTGTATCAAACTTTTTCTGATGTTGGGTGAGGTCCATTTTGGGTGCTTCTGACCCTGGTTGTGCTGGGAATGGAAAATAAGATGGCCACGGAGCATAAACAGACTGGTGCAGGCCTGGAACGCTGTCAGCAGGAATGTGAAAACAAGATCTTGGTTGAATAGCTGTGGCAAATATTCTTGGAATATGCTTCCTCTGTTCTTAGGGTGAGTAGGAGGAGCTCTCACCCCAGATTGTGGGGATGGAAAATCTGCTCTTCATTAGGGGGACACAGAGGAACCAACATTCTCAGGAGGTTTAGTGGTTGCAGCCTGAGCACTGAGAGGCTGGGACCAACTCTTCCCAGCACTCAGATCCAGGCTCCAGGCACCCAAGGGGGCTACCAATTGTCAAAAGAACCTGTCAGGCCTTTCTCCCCTTCTATCCTATCCAAAGACATGTTTCTCATTATATTCTCCATAATCATAAGGAGAAACATAATACCCGCATCATTTATTGAATATCTATTTGCCAGACATTGGGTTAAGTAGGCATTTTCACTCACTACAGCCATCGGGTTCCAACCTGGAAAACAGAAATCTAAGTATTTAAAAGAGGAAATTATATACCAGGAAATGATTATACAAAAGACAAAAGAGAGGAACCAAACCGGAGGTGATGAGACAAACCTGAGATTAACCTGAGCAGGAAGCTGCTGGCACTCTGGGCTGAAGGAAGAAGGGGAGGAGGCGGTGCTCCCTGAGCCGAGGTGCTGGGCCCACGTCACAAAACCAGAGCCAAGTGGGCATGCCTTCGGGAAACTGGTGCCATGGAGGAGACGCAGCTGTGGTTGGAGATTCCATCAGAAGAAGAGTGGGGTTGGGGGAGGAATATCCTAGCTTCTCCCTTCCTCCCAACCTTCAGTCTCCAACCACAGCCACCCAATGTACATATCCAGAGGGAAACCAGTTGATGCCTGGAGCCGGTGGACATGCAGAGCAAAGTATACCTCTGAGGTGAAGGTAAATGTACCAGGCTCAGGACCATCCACAGTGAATCCACACACAAACGATCACATTCACAATCTCAAATAGGAATTAGTTGTCCCGTTTTCGTGATGCAGAAACTGAGGCTTGGAAGGGTTAAAACAAATTGCCCATGAGATACTAAAACTGAGCTATTTTGACATCCTATCCAATCTAAGTTCTTGCTGAGATTTAAACTCTTGAATCTTTTTTTCTGTCCTGATGGGAGAGCCAGATAAGCTTTAATAGAAGTTAACCAGATCTATCTTTAAACCAAATCAAAGGCTTTTAATTTAATTTTTGAAAACCACAATTTACTGGAAGCACATTAGTTGCAAAGAGCCAACCACTAAATTAAGCAAGTCTGCATCTCCACGGAACTTGACAGCCTATTGGCTTTGAAGAAGAAGCTTGGGACCTCCAGGGACTTCTTGGTGGCTTGGTACTGCAGACTGAGCACCATCAGTATTAGCTCTGTGTCCAGTCAAGTCTCACCAAGTCATGTGAGTCCCTGACTTTTTTTTCTTGAGTCCCTGTCTGACAACATTGCTCTAGAGCTGCCAGAGCTGTGTGAGAAATACATGTAGGAGCCTCAGGGAAAGATGGGCTATGCCATCATGTGCCCCTTCCTCCAGGAATGACACTCTTCTGAACTACCCCCTCAGCATCCTGTGTCTGGCCTCCATCATGCAGCTTGATACTCTGCTTTGTAGTTATCCATTTCCTCATTTATCTGCTCCAGTGGACTGTGAGCTTCTCCAGACCTGAGGCCCTGTAAGTTCTCTGTGCTTAGCACAGTACAGAACACATGATCAGTGTGCAATAGAAATCTGAGGAATTAATGAACTAGGAGAGAGATAGGAACCCAGACAATGCTTCACAGCATAGTGCAGGGGGAAGAATGTGCAGTCAGGTGTCAGAATGACATTTCAAGTGTGCTACTCACCTGATGTATGATCTTAGGTAATCACTGGAAATCTGAGCTTCAGTTTTCTCCATTAAGAAATGAAATTAATATTACCTACCTTAAAGGGTAATATTCAGTGAAATAGCATTGCTCAAATCATTTCCATTCTCCTTTGCTATTTTGTGTGGAAACTACTCTGTTTTCCCCTAAAATGTTTTTATTTTTACATGGGCAGGCACCAGGAATCGAACCCGGGTCCTCTGGCGTTGCAGGCAAACATTCCTGCCTGCTGAGCCACCGTGGCCCGCCCTCCCCTAAAATGTTTTTTGGGTCACTATCAGCACTAGACTTTGGGATAGAGGGACCATAGTTTTGAAGCAGGTTGACTGTATGAACTAAAATTCAGTATAGGAAATAGAAATTACTTTGGGTACTGCAAGATAAGAGAATACAAGGAACTGGGTAAATACAAAATTTTCAAAAGGTTTGTTAAGAGTGGATGTCAAGGGCCCCAGTGGACTATTGAATTGGAGAGCATTCAGGCCACCATAGCTGCTATCTCCATGTCAGGAAGCTCTGGTGACACTGCCATCACACATGCTGCCACAGCTGCCTCATAACTTTCAGTCTCTATAACTTTGTGTGTTAGTTTTCTTTTGTGACATAATTTCACGACAAACTTCATGGCTGAAAACAACACTCATTTATTATCTCAGGAGTCCAGGCATGGCTTAGCCGGGTCCTCTGCTTCAGGATCTCACAAAGCTGCAATCACAGTGTTTCAGTGGTCTCATCTGAGTCTCAACTGGGGAAGGTTCTGTCTCCAAGTTCATGTGGTTTTTGGTTGTATTCAGTTCCTTTCAGGTTGTTGGTGTGAGGGCCTCAGTTTCTTGCTGGCTACTGGCCAGAGATCACCCTCAGCCTGTTGCCAAATGGGCCATCCTGGCACAGCCACTTGTTTCTTCAAAGCCAGTAAGGGAGAGTATCCTAGCAAGATGGTTTTACTATATTATGTAACATAATCATGTATACCTAATTCCACACTTTGCCTTATTCTATTAGAACCAAGTCACAGGTCCAGACCATACCCCAGGGGAGAGGATTACAGAGGAGTCAGGAATCACTGAACCACTTGTGAATCTGCTCACCACACCTTATTTGCCAGTAACCTAGAAGCAAGAGCATGGCCTTCCCCTCACTTCTGTCTTCTATGTCATTCACAAATGCATCCAGTACAAAGCAGAATTTGCATCCATAACCCAACCTGCAAAGGATTCTAGAATCTATTCTGTTTTGTTTTCCTCCCTTCTGACTAGAAAGAAGGTAGAATTGAGGTTAAGAGAGTCGGTTCAAAATGTCAACCTTAGGGGCATTTATTAAGTACCTGAAACTGAATAGCTGCCCCAATGGTCAATCTTATTAATACCATAATGTAACACACTGAGTATTTATTCTCTAAGAGTCAGCATTGCATAATGGCTAAGAGCAAGGGTTTTGGAGACTGGATTTACATTCTGGTTCTGTCTTAAAATCTTCATCTGTAAAATGGGCATGATAATAGGACCTAAGTCATAGAGTGCCTGGCAGAATCAGGGTTCAATAAAGGATAGGTATCATCACTACTATGGGCTAAGCACAATCCTAACTGTTTTACATACATTTTCTCATTTGATCTTCACAACAGCCTTGTGAAGAAGCTATTGTTATTATCCTCATTTTATAGATAAGGAAACTGAGTTTCAGGGAGGTTATGTAACTTTCCAAAGGTAAGAAAAGCAAGTTATTGGCAGAGCTTATGGCTCTTAATCACTAAATTAAACTGCCTCCCCTTTACCCTTTGAAGGTAGATTTGATTTTTTTAACTATCCAGAATTATTTTTGCTCAGTCATAATAATAGTAATAATTCCTAACAATTGTGTAGGACTTTACTGTTTACAAAGTGCTTTCTCACTTGAGCCTTTCAATAAAATGATACATTTGTTGTGTTAAGAATATTTAATTCTGCTATAGAAGACAACAAATTGGATGAAATCCATGAGTTACATTAAAAATTATAGTCTGGGGCGGGCCAAGATGGCGGCTTAGCAATGTGCGCGTTTTAGTTCGTCCTCCAGAACAACTACTAGATAACCAGAAAGAGTACAGAACAGCTCCTGGAACCACGATAGTGACCAGACACACAGCGTGCCCAGGTCTGGAGCAGCTAGACTGACTGCAAGTCTCCGGAACCGTGAGTTCCCCAAGCCGCAGTGGCTGGCGGCCAGCG
>PVIY010032225.1:0-29171 GCA_004026745.1 Myrmecophaga tridactyla
TGTTTCAGAAAGGTAAGAGGAGAATGCCTAAAACCGCACTGACTGATATGGTCATCACTGGCCACATGTGGTTATTCTGTGCACTTGAACTGTGGCTAGTTCAAATTAAGATATGCTGTCATTATAAAACATTCACTGAATTTTGAAGACTTAGGAAAAATGATTTTTTAAAAAGATGTAAAATAACTCAATGATTTTTATATTCATTTCATGTTGAAATAATATTTTAGACATATAGGGTCAAACATCATATTACTAAAGTTATTTCACCATCTCTTTTAACTTTTCATTTGTGGCTGCTAGAAAAATTAAAAATCATATATGTGAGGCAGTGTGACAGTGGCTCAGTGGCAGAATTCTCGCCTACCATGCTGGAGACCTGGGAATGTTTCCCGGTGCCTGACCATGTTAAAAAAAAAAAAAAGAAGAAAAAATCACACATGTGGCTTGCATTGTATTTCTTTTGGACAGCACTACTCTAGAAGAAACAAGTTCCTCCTTTTAGCAAAACAAAGATAGAAAAAGTCTATGGGGTTTAGAATTAGGAAGTTACCATGTCAGCAGAATGATGAGGACAGAAGACAGATGGGGTGGGCTAAGGAGTGAAGAAGAAAATGGAAAGCCTGGATGGCAAAGGAAAGAGGGAGAGGAGGTGGGGGCAGGAATATGTATGAGTGTGGATCAAAGGATTTCTTTTATGTGAATAGAGGCGGGTTGGGGATGGGAAAAACTAGAACATGTTTCTTGGCTGAGGACATGGATCCAGCTATGCAGGAGACGTTGAAGAACTGGGGAAGGGGAGATAACGCAAGAGCATAGTTGGATGGGAGGCTGGGGGGCAAGCAGCAGCTGAGTGACCACTCTTGAACAGGAAGAAGTACTCACTTCCTGTGAGAAGAGAAGGAAGAAGGAGAGAATGGTTTATGTGGAAAGGGGGATGGGAAACAAGGCAGAGGAGAAAGAAAGAAGTGTTGGGATGGAGTTCGTGCTTCAATTTTCTCAGTGGAGGAAGGTAGAAGTGCCATTAGCCAAGAGTGGAGGGAGTAGAAGTTGGGCAAAGTTTGGCTGACTGCTGAGAATGTGGCAGAGGAAACCAAGCCAAGATAAGAATAAGGATGAAGCAGCAGCAAAGAGGGCCCGAGTATAATTGGCAACCTAGACGCTGCTGGTAATCATTTGTATCAACATGGGATTTTCCCCAGCAGCACTCACAAGATTGGAGAGGTGGGCTGTAGGAGGAATACAAGCATCAAGGGACAAGGGACTGGGAGAGAGGAGTTTAGGCAGGCAACAAAGCAAGGCCAGGAGGGGGATGATGAACCTGGAAACAGTGGAGGTTAAGACGTCTAGGCACCAGCTGCCACAATGAGGATGAAGATATGTGTGTATCAGGGACAAGAAATCTAGAGGAAAGGTTAAGTCACTGAGGGAGCAGGAGCTCTAGGTGATTGCATGACCTATGACCATGGCAGGGGCTGGGGTTGGTGGGTTGACTGTTCCCCAAAGTCATCAGAGACAGGAAGTTGATAAATGCCTGAAACAAGAGGAGGGAGAAGACAGAAGAGCATGATGTGAACGTCAAAGGAGCGGAGTGATGCCAGCTAAAGAACACGTTAATAGTCATTAAACACACACCCACAAGAGCACCCTGCTCCTCCACACCCCACAGCCCACTAATCTCCTGTTTCAAGGGGTGCATGACACACACTGACAATCGCTTCTGCAAACACCTCGGTCAGTTACCACACCGTGACCACACAACAGCAGTAAGAGTAAAAGACTCTGGTAGTATCCATTCCCTCTAACGGAGTATCTGAGAGATGTGATATGTGATTAAAATAATCAGATCCAATTCTGCCACACTCTTCTCAGTGTGGTATATGCTCTTTTAATAGAACAGCGCTTACCTACTTGTGATGCATTCCTTTACCTCCATGAGTGAGTAGGTTTGAGTCAACAATTACACTGTGGGAGTATGATTTCCTAGGTGTATGAATCTTATTTTTTAATCAATAGTTTTATAGCCCTTGATTATGGATTTTTATGCTCTGCCATACTTTTTACAATAAAAATACTATTCTGTAATGAATGGCAGCTTTAATTCCTAAAATTATTAGTTATATAAAAGTCATCACTACTTCAAACAATGCAAAAAAATCAAGAGCTCCAAATAAGGAAAAATCTATGAAGGTAGCATTAAATTCCCTCCTTCTTGAAATCAATTAACTATTCAGCTTTCAGTGGTGTTAACCAGCAAGACAATAGGCCTTTGAAATGATTAATTTCAGCATTTCAGAATTTAATAGGTATCCTCCAATCCTTCTTTCACCTTTCTAAATGACAGAAAGGTGCTACACTCTACTTACTTAATAAAAGTAGCTCAGACTGTGGGACTCTCACAGATGTAAAGGCTGCAGACCGAAAAAGGATCATTTAGCCTATAGGGAAAGCTCTGGAATGGCTGGGGCTCCTTCCCCAAGTTGCCCTCATGTGTGCAATTATGCTCCCACCTCAGGGTTGGAGCTTAGCTTTTATGCAACATACACGCAACTCCAAGTCTCTGTACTAGCTCTGGGGCTCTTTACAGTCCAAATAGGACGAAAGTGCAGGATGAGAGGTTCCTCTCTATAAGCCGGATGAAGCTTCAAAATTTAGCAGTTTTGACAGATCACAGTGCGGTAAATTTGGCAGCATTTATGTAGCAGGACAGTCAGTTTTTAGCAACCCTTATGACACAAACCCACAAGGCAGCTACTGATCAATGATGACAAAGGGTCTCTGTCAGGCCCAGGAAGCTGAGGGCACTGGGCGGGCGAGCAGGGCCGTTTGCTCCCTGCTGAGCCCACCATGGAGGGTAGCTCTGTCTCACTTCATCACACCCATCAGGCCTCAGGCCAGCTGGAAATGTGGCTTTACTGATCAAATAATGCATACTGAAAAATTGGGGACATGTTTTCCCAGCAGATTTCTGTCCCCAAACATAGCACAAAAGCTTAAGAGAAAAACTGGGATTACCTATATACGGTGGTTAGTTTCAATGCAGGGAAATCTGCCTAAATCTTTTTTCTTTTTAACACTTTGCCACTTGTGAGCATTCTTTGTTTCACCGTAAACCCACTAACAAAGGAACTTTACATGTAAAATAGATGTGAACGCTAAAAATAATACAAAATTTTCTTTTCAGTTCCTTTTGCTTGGGGTGGTCTATCTAGACCAAATAAACATTTTGATTCCCAATGCACAGATGGCATAAGGATGAAAAGCATTTACCCACCAGCAGTCACATGGCTAGTCGGGGCATCACTGGATTCCCCAGGTGTCACATCATTTCATACAAACATCAGACCACCCATAGGTGGCAATAAAAATGAAGGTGAATGTGTGACAACCTTTTCTTTCCTTTGGTAGCCAACAAAGAATGGACTAGCAGACCATTATGAGAACAGATTCGTTCATTTAAATATTATGAGAAATAGGCTAAGAAAATTCACCATATCAAATAATAAACAAATCTGGACTTGGTAAGGAGAGACTTTACACAAACAGATTAATGAAAAGGGGATGTGTAGGTTTGAAAAGATTTATGTACCCTAGAAAAGCCAGGTTTTAATCCTAATCAACCTTGTGGGAGCAATGGTTTCTTCTAATCCCTATTCAGTACTGTATGTTGGAAACTTTAATTAGCTTATCTCCATGGAGATGTGACTCAATCAAATGGGGTATCAAACTTGATTAGGTGGACATGTGTCTCCATCCATTCCAGGTGGGTTTTAATTAGTTTTACCGTAACCCTTTAAAAGAAGCAGCACTTTGCAAAAAGCTAGAGAAAACAAGAGAGTAAGCCACAAGATTCTGAGAGAGCAGAGAATGCTACAGAACCGTGAAGCAGAGAGTCCACCAGCCAGCAACCTTTTGAGAATGAGGACAGAGACACAGAACCAGGACAGAAGGACAAGAGAACCAGAGTCCACCAGCCAGCGACGTTTGGAGATGAAGAGGGAAAACATTTCCCGGGATGCTTCATGAAACAAAAGGCCTGGGGATAAAGCTAGCAGATGCTGCCATGTTCGCCATGTGCCCTTACACCTGAGAAAGAAACGCTGAACATCACTGGCCTTCTTGAATCAAGGTATCTTTCCTTGGATGCCTTAGATTGGACATTCTATAGACTTGTTTTAATTTGGACAATTTCACAGCCTTAGGACTGTAAACTAGCAATTTATTAAGTTCTCCTTTTTAAAAGCTGTTCCATTTCTGGTATATTGCATCCTGGCAGCTAGTAAACTAGAACGGGGGAAAGGGCCTATTGCATTATGTGGAGTGGCTATTGCAATAGGGAGAACGCCTGACCATAGGTCTGCAAGGATCTCAAAAGTTAGGCAAAAGAGGGTTTTGTTTTCTTTAGTAGAGAAGAACTGGGTGTAGGGAGGTGAGGTCAGATAGTTCTTAGAATATCTTATGCTGAAGCAGCCTAGTTTCTGGGAGGCATCCTTAAAGCTCCTGGGTCTGCAGGAAGGAGAGAAGTTTGGTTAACAAGCATTTCATTCCAATTAATCAGTGAGCACAAGCCCAGCTGATTGTTTATGAGACAAAGAATGGGGATGTGGAGGGTCTGCACTTGGCCTTGTAAATGTAAACAACAGGGCTTCCGAGAATCTTATCTAAGTCATATGGGGGACCATATGGGGACGGGTGGTTCTTTGCAGCATGTTCTTTTTCAGGCTACAAAGAGTAGGGGGATTTCTCAACTTTGCTGTTTTCTAGGATTACAGGGCTCAGGTAAAATTTAACATTGTCAATCTATTTGTGTACTGCTTCGCCAAATGTTTGTTAAGTATGCACCATGTGCAAGGCATTGTGTTAGGCACATGGTGCTGACCATGGCAGACACGGGGCTGACCCACAGGGAACTGAGAGCCTTGTGGACAAAGCTTACAATCCGGTAGAACTTTAAATATCTTGATGCCATAGACCCATACAGTAAAGGAACCAAGCATTAAAGAAGGCTATTAATTTGGGACTGAAACACAAATACAAAACAAAACAAAAAAACCCATAATATTTCTTTACATATTCATGGTGTACAGCTTTCTCTATAATACTTTCTTTTTGCTTAACTTCCTTGATTTATTCAAATTGATTCAGGAAGGATAGGAAGTATTAGTTGAAGATAAATTTTAGGGTCTTCCTCATTCAGTCCCAAGTACAGGAAAAGATTGTCAAACCCTAGTGCTAGAGTGGAATTTGAGGTCCTTTGGTGATAGCACCCATCCGTTTACAGATGAGGGTACCAGTATTTATAAAAGGCTCAGAATCTGATTTTAATCTTGTTTTGGTAAAAGTACAAATGATTCCTTGGTTTTCTAAGGAACATATGGCATAGCCTGAGAGTGAATATGACCAGAGGGACTAAAATACTAATTTAAGAGTATTTGCAGACTCTTTCTTTTACTCTCCTGCTAAGAATAATTCTGGCACTGTCACCTCAGTGTCTCCTCACATTGGGCAGCAGAGATGGCGTGGAGAGTGAAGGTGTCTTTGTGGGGGAAGGCAGTCTGTGGAGTAGAAATTGCTCCTTTCTTTTTCTTTCTCCTTCCCATGGAGGGCTGGGAGAGGAACTCTAGTTAGGACCCATCCCCACAAATACATGTCTGAGGGTGCCAAACCACATCACATGACTTTGACTAAACCACGGTGACCAGCCCCTGTCTGAAAGGTGTTAGTCCTTGCTGGGGAGTGGAGGAATGGTCAGAAAGAAGGGCCAGCAAAGCCCAGAGAAGAGTCCTTCAGATCTATAAAAGGATCTAGAAAACAATCATCCGTCCTAGAGATGCAGGATCATGATTTGTCTGCAAGTCACAATTGGGCGTTATTGAGGGACGATGAGATGCTGACAGCTGGGAAGCAGATAAATGTTGGTGATGTTTACAAGAGGCCATTAGGGTCTGAAAACAAGCCCCTGACCCTGGGGACTGTTGGAGCCACCACTTACACATCCTCATGGAAGGAAACTTATAGCAGATATGACTGAGATGGATGTGTTGCTGGATTCCCTACATCCCTCTGAGCACTGACTGGCACACATTTCCTGTTAGAAAAAGGGGACAATTACCCTCAAAGCCACTGAGATGCAGCCTGGTAGTAAGGGCCTCTCCATTCCAGGCTGTTGTTTGAAATCGCCAAAAGGCAGAAGTCAGATGGAGACTAAAACCTGAGGGCTGGAAGGATGGCCAGGAGTGTCATCTGTTAGCATTTTACAGGCTTGGTTATGGATTTAGAGAGAAGATCTCAACAAGATCTCAGACTTTGATATTTAACCCATACAGACTAGTGACTAGAAATGATAATAAATTCTATTAAGTTGTTAACGAGTTTATTCATTTGATAAATATTTACGAATGTTTGCACTACTCTTAATTCTGGAAATAAAATAGTGTATAAAACAGAAATTTTTTTTTTAGAGAGTTGACATCCTAGTGGTGTGTGTGTGTGTGTGTGTGTGTGTGTGTGTAGGGGGGATTTTATGAGAAACTTGAAATTTGTCAGACTAAAAACAACTATGATTGTTCAACTCTTAAGGTAAATCTCCAGGCCTTTAATCAACAGGAGCAAGATAATGAAGAAGTGAGGTTCCTAGAAAGGTCATCCTTCCCAATGCCAATACCATATTTGGCAAGAGAGAATGAGGACAAACACAAAAGATCTCAGATAGCAGAACAGGGGAAGCCAGAGAAAGGAACAAGAACTATATCCCACTGTGCTGGAGAACACCTCAGACAGCCTAAAGCCCAGGCCTGCTGGAACATGCTCCTGGTGAAACCAATGTCAGTTTCCCTAATATCATGGTAAACAGAGTGAATTAGAACTGTCTTTGTCCTAATTACCCGTATCTCCTGACCTCATATAGTCAGTCTCCCAAATACCTGGGCGTGTGTTTGTGGAGGAAATAAGAGGTAGAAAGATACAAAACAAAACCTCAGGAAATGATAAAAGAATGCTCTTTTGCCTGGAAAACAGCTTCAAAAGCATAGTTGTATGTTTCATTGGGACACTCTGGGGACTTGGGAAGCCATAACACTGTCTAAAGAAATGTTGCTAGCTCCTGTCCTGTATATCCACCTCTATAATGTCCATATCTTCTAGAATTAAACAAACTTCAGAATCTCTAGCTTTTATTATATTACCACCTTTTCATCATTCACATCTCTGTCCTTTATAACGACCAAGCAGATTGGTGTCAAAAGTAGGATTAACGCCCCTGCCAGAATGCAGCCAGTTGCTTTCCAGGCAAACGCTGGATACCTTGAAATTTTAGATGTAAGAGGAAATCTAAGGGGAGCTGAATTTTGCTTTGGCTTTCATTGAAACAACTTGTCTTGTAGAATTCAGATATTCTAGAACTAAAAGACAAGAGGAGTTAAAAGATGCTGAAGGATTCAAGTGTTGGAGAGGTAATGGTAGTGATAATAAAGTTGACATAAAACTCTATAATTAACTGACCTTTGCTTAAAAATTTTGGCCAAGAAAGTTCAGGTTCAAAATTTTAACTGTGAATAATTCTACTTTAATATATGTGTACTAAATCTTTCTCCTTATAGGACCTTGGAACTCTGCCATTAAGAAGGAAAATTTAAAGATAATGTTCAGAGGAAAGAAATTTCAAAATGATTTTCTGATTGGATTATGGGAGTCCACAGCAGAAAATAAATTGTATTTAATTCAGACACAAAGCTTTATTGATAAATGTGTATGAAAAGCAATTGCTTAACAAAAACTTTTTTAGAAGAAAAGATGGCTGTATACCTGTTATCTAGCTAAGTAAAACAAGTGAAATATCTAGATTAAATATATCTGATAAATAGGTAACTAAAACCATAAGTTTCATAGCTATTCATAATTTATAAGTAAACTACATTAAACTGGTGCTAAGACAATACATTCCAAGTGTTAAAAGCTAACTTTTCTACTTAAGACTTTTTTAAAGGGAAAGATGATCTCTGAGATAAGCAGGAGACACTGAAGTCCAAGGTAATTTTGAGGAAGGGAAAATCATGCTGTCATTTTGCAATTTTGATTTACGGCCATTAGTTATGCAGCTTCTGAAGTGAGAAGATGGAAGGTGGGAGGGATTAAACCTTTCTTCAGTAAGAAGTGGAAAATTCTATAACAAGTAAAATACTGTTATAAAAGATGGTGTTGAAAAAAAGATGGTGTTGAAACAGAAAGTAATTTATGCATCCCTGGATAGATAGCCAAAAGCTGCAAGCCTCAGTTGTGCATAAGGGACCTTAAAAAAACCCAGACTGTGACTGAGGTGCTTTGAGAAAACAATGTTGGAGCAAACTACTGGATTCACTTATAAGAACGAAGTTAGCAAATATTAAAAGCTGATTTCCATTAAAATAGCTCAATTTTCATGTATTCTACATCTTATCATGAAGTTAGGTGTCTGTCTGAACACAGGGTCCAACCAAATATATCAAATAAAAATCTCTATTATCAGCCCCCATGTATATGGTTAATTAAGCAGTTAGGTGATGGGGAGGTGGGAATGTCTGTGTTAAACAGTAGAATTTAAAAATTTTTTAATAAATTGCTGAACCTGGCCCCACCATTAGGAAAACTAATGTCTGGTTAGTTCATTTTGACTTTAGTCAAACCATATCCCACACTTGGGGACATTTTTAGACCCTGTCTATAAATTACCAAGAAAATGTTTTTGTGATTCATCCTTGTGGTAATCATGCAATTACCACCTAGATGCAAATTGGGGCTGCATAATTTGATCCATACAAAAATTTAGATGCTGGTACTAAACATTTCTATAGTTGTAACTAATTTCCAATTTCTGTTTTTTTAATGTAAAAATTAAAACCCCTGGAAATGGACCAACGATGTTTAAACATTATTTAAATATACATTAGGGAATCTCAAAATGTAATGTGAATATATCTACAATTTTTAAAATCCTAAGTGTAATAATGTTTTCTATGAGTTGATTCTTGTGCAACTGAAATTGTTCCATTTAAATTGTGAAAACTTTGAAATGTCTTTAATGATTCTTGAAGTTGATCCTTAAGTGATCTTTAAAAAGTTATATGTTTTGATAGATATTGCCAAATTGCTTTCCAGAAATGTATTAAATAAAGTAACATTTTTTTTCCTTTCTAACTTACTATAATATTTTAGGTTTTTCTCCTTTGTGATTACAGAGACTTTAATCTGTTTATAGTTTATTCATTTAACATTTATGGGAGACCACTAACTACATCTATGAGGTTTTATTTCTACACAGCCTGACCAACATTAGGTCACCTTTTTCATTTTTGCCAATCTTATAGGTGAAAAATGTTATCTGATGTTTTATTTCGCATTTCTATAATTATTGATAAGGTCAAAAACTAGTTTTTCAGCTTTTTATTGTAGTAACATGTATACAACTCAGATTTTCCCATTTTAACAACTTTCAAATGTACAATGCACTAGTATTAATTATATTCATAATTTTGTGCTACCATTTCCACCATCCATTACCCTAAAGTTTGAACATCTTTTTATATCTAATTTCCATTCAATTTTCTTTATAAACTACTTACATGTATTCTTTGCCTATTTTTCTATCTGATTTTTTTTTTGATTTTTCATATTGATTTGTAAGAATTCTTTGTATATGAAGAGAAATGGCTTTGTCATGTGCTGTAGATATTTTCCTCATTTGTTGTTTGCATCTTCACTTTGTTTATGGTTGTTTTGTTTCTTAAGTGTCCTGTTTCCTCAGTGGCATTCCATTTAAAATAAAATACAATGTTGTTTAACCCCCCAAAAAAAAAGTTATATGGATGTGATTCTGAGTAATAAATAACTGTATATATTCAAAAATGTTTACAAATGATAGTAATGGCCTGAGGTTCTCTTGTGCAATAATAACATAGTTTCCATTAGAAAAAAATATTAGAGGAGAATGAGCTGGATATTTCCCCAGGTCTACTCTCCACCCTTCCCTACCCTACCCTGTGCCCTGAAAGGCTGCCTTTGTGGCCTGCGTCAGGGGGTTCTCTTGCCCTTCCGTTTCTGACTGGCTTCAGCTAAAGCAAGGCACCAGCACAAGATCAGAGGGTGAGAGCAGAATGTGGCTGAGGCATTCATTCCCTCAGGGTCACCTTGCTTGGAATTTAGGTGGCTTACCTTCAACCTCCTGCCTCAGCTTTGCACTCGCGACAGGCTGTTCTCTCCTACAGCTAAATTCTCAGGCCTGGGGGAAAAGGGTGATGGCAGGGGCATGCTAAGGGGTGATGGTAACAGCTTCTAGCGTTTGCTGTCTCCAAGGTGCTTCTCGATCCTTCTGTGTCCCTCTTAAGCCTGGCCACATCTCTGTCCATAGTCCCTTTATTAGCTCTCCTCAATTATCTGCTTTTCAGAGTACTCTCTTTTTACTGCTAGGGCCATGTCTGAAACAGCGACTTGAGGCCAAATTTGAAAGATTTCATTTATTCCTTTCCACTGCCTACCAGTTTTATGAAATTCTATCTAAGATACTAGATGTCTTAAATTTTTTTTTTTTTGTAATCCAACCCTACGAAGCCTGAGCCAAGAATCAGAAGCAGAAAAAAAAGGGAGCTTTTAAAGTTTTGGACAACACTATGTGATATAGTATTTAGAAATTCAAAGTTATAATATATAATATGACACATCAAAGATAGAAAAAATAGCTCAGATTAAAAAGGCAAAAAAAAAAGTTAAATTAAAATGTCAACACAACCCCATAATCTTTAAAAAAAAGTATAATTTTTCTATTTTGGGTAAATGATAATTTAAGCAACATCAAGTAATATGGAACAAACTAACATGCACTTATAGGGCCTAGATTCAATGCTAAGGGCAGGAAAACTTTTCATCAAAAAGTAGGTTGATTTAGAGGCACATGAAAGTATTAAAAAAAAAACAAAAAAAGACACATACACCAACCCAAAGAAAGGTCTGCTAAGGACCAAAACAGTGACAATTTAAAATATGAACCAATGATTACAATAACAAACCAGTATTTAAAATCAGTTGAATCTTAAAGGCTCTAATATGACTTAAAAGAGACCAACAACATTAAACTCAACAAGGGTAGGAAGAATGACAAATTATTTTTTGAATTAAACAAATAGAACACTAATTTGTTTAACTGATATACTTTCCCCTTCATGAGAATTCAAGTAGTTATTAGTCTGTGATGGAAAAAATATTTTTCCTCCCAAGCAGAATTTAGACTGACCTAAAACTTGGGCCTATGGGGATGGATTTTAGAAGTTGATCCCACAACCCCTTCTCCAGGCTTACAGCTTGTCTGCACTGTCATCTGCACCTGGGGAGTGGGTAAGGGGGGAGTTCACGGGAAAAGCACAGGACATGACAAGAATGACAAAAATGCTCCTCATGCCTGGCAAAATCTTTACTCGACAGGGGCATTACTTACATCCCAGGGGGAACTTGGGGAACTTGGGAAGGTAGGCCTCTAAGAGAATATAGAGGTTTTACCTTCCACTTTATGTTTCCGTCTCCATATGTGTCTGTATCTTTTGTCATAACCACATCTCACTTCCTCTGACTGTTGGCATCTTCCAACATTCCTATCACTGTCCAGTTGTGTAAAACATGTTCACTGCTGAGGCAGGAATCTTGGAGAGTCCTATCAGCTGAGTATAACAGGGACATGGATCAGTGACTGCTGCATACTGTCTCATTCTCCTTCCTTCCAAATGGTGGTTTAAAAATAATGATCCTTGTTCTGTCCTCTTGTTGCCACTGTGTCTTTGGCAGGTTGCAGTGGTTCATGTTGTTGTTGTTGACCATAGGACTGTGGGAGCTTTGTCTGTACCCAGATGAGAAGACACAGCAACACCCTGAAGTCCTGGACTTGGGGCTAGAGGCAGTAACTGGCTGAGACTTGGGAAGTCTCTCTTTGGGAAGAGGGTCATATCATATGTGGGAGAATTTAAAAAATGAGGCCATTTTTTAAAACATAAGCATATAAGAAAAGGATAGAATGTTAAAAATAATGTTAAATTAATTCATAGGGATTAATCATCATCTACCCCAATCACTCTAATTCTGAAAACAGCTCTGGATTTTTTGTTTGGGGATCCACCTCTCCCCTATTCTCAGTCCACGTGGCTCAGGTGGAAGCAATACAATGCTAGTCCATGGGTGGCAGGTGACTTACTTAGGACCAGCCAATCAGAGGCTGATATTTCCCAGGTCATAGTGAATGGTTCAGGGGTGATCACGTGACAAACCAGAGCCAATGGCACATCATAAGACCTTTACAGGAACTGATGAATCAGAGGCTTTTCTTTCCTGCTGGCTTTTCTTTCCTTGCAGAGGCTGTAAGGTCTAGTTGTGCTGCAGACAACCTGCTCCATGAAGAAACTACATTAACCAGAAGAAGCAGAACTAGAGAGAGAAAACAGAGTCCTGGTGGCAGGACTTAAGTTCTTAGGTAGTGTCTTGCCACTATATCAGGTACAACCTGAAGTTGCCCTCTCCCTGCCTTTTCAGGTCTGTAAACCGGTACATTCTCTCTTGCTTAGACCCATTTGAATTGGTTGATCCCCTTGAAAGTCCTGCCTTAGAAATCAGGAAACAATATATAAACTGGGTGACATTTGTAATGTGGTGAAAGGAATTCTTTTATTTTATAGGCAACTTTAGTAATTTAGTACGGAGGAAACTTTAGGGATTTTGTCAACTGCTAAGTTTGGGAGAACAGAGAAAAATTCTGTTTTCACCTGAAGTCAGAATAGAGGATTTTGGTGCCAACCCTTGTTCTGTGACAACTATAAGCATTTTATACTTAAAACTGCTCTTAAAAGCTATGCTTTACCCTCCTCTCTCCTTTTTTTACTTTTTCAAAAAGAACTTAACACTTAAAATACCCATTAAATAATTTAGCTTTCAGATGATCAAAAGAGACATTGCATTATGAGAAAACATGGTAAATAAAAGATGAGGTCAAAATTTGAGGGCAAGGGGCCCTGTCAGGCTGGACTTGGGGACTTGAGAGGGGAGGTTTGGAAAGGTTGCTCTGGATCAGAATTACATACAAGTCAACAGTGGATGGACAGGAGCCCAGTAGGGCAGCCCTGAGTGCCCAGATAAGGTCTGAAAGCCTGGATTTTCAAAATCTGAAAAGGCTCCATGTCTTTCCTCAGCCACATGCCATGCATGGCAATTGAGCATAGGATTACCCAGGGGTTCACCCAAGGTTGGGGACTGGCTGGACAAGTGTAGCTTGGTCAAGAAGGCAAGTCATCCTGGCCTGCTAGAGCAAAGCTGAAGTGGGCAACCAGGCTACTAGATGTACACCTGCCAGGGATGACATGATTGATAGGTACAGCTCAGTATTCTGAGAGCAATCTCAAAATTTCTCTCATCTTTCCAACCCCTCAAAAGCTTCTGAAGAATAAGAACTCACAGTGTGTTAGAAATTGTACAAAGAAACATGACCCAAAGTCTCACTGCTATTTTAAATTCAAATAACTGAATCTAATTAGAAACAATCCAGGACTATTTTAAAAATTTGGAATGAGGAATTCAGTTAGCTTAAAAAATGAAGATGCATAATGTACAGCTGCTGTCAAGACATTTTTCTCAAATGACAGATGTTGCCCTTATCTCACAGCTTCTAACTGCTTTTTGAGAAGGTGGAAAGGAATCTAAAGTGGGGACAGAATTGCCTGAAACATTGGTAAGTGGCAAAGCAGGTCCCCGCACTGAGTGGGTTTTCTGAGTTTACACTGTGGTCCTCAAGTACTTGTCTTTCATTAGACAGGCTTTTTGGTGCATGCCTTGGCCCTGGTGTTTGGAAAAGGCACCCAGGTATGTGCAGGTGCACAGGAGGGGACAATGCAGGGGACAACAAAAGCTCAAATCAGCCAGGTTTGAAGTAGTCAAAGGGAGCGGTGTTAAGTTCTATGGGAGATGGTCCTGAACGCTCCCAGGGAGAACTGGGCCCTGCCTGGCCCTATGCTCCTGGGGTCTGAGGAACTCAGTACTTCTCTGTGTCTGTCCCTCTCTCATTTCCAGAACACTGGAGTCCCTGGAGCACATTTTGTACTCCAGTTGGGCACTAAGGTACAGCTGCCGGACTTTTTTGTCACTTTCCATTTCTCATTCTGCTTTCTCACAAAGCTTCTCTGACTGCCCTGTCTTGCTTGGCACCATTTTCTTTCTTCTGCAATTTAGAAGTTACCTACAGTATCATTTCTGAGGTTCAGGAACCCCTAAAGTTACAGACAAGGATTGATCCAGACTGCTTGTTCTTGCTCCTGATTGTGATTTGCCTCCATGGTGCTGCTACCTCAGACTTCATCCACCTTCCTTACCAACTCACCCTTTCCTGGGCCGGTTTTGCTCCAAGCATGCTGAGCAGGGGGCATTATGCCCCCTAGTTACAACCCCTTCTGGTAGCTACTGCTGTCAAGGCCTTTGAAGTCATCCAGGAAGTTACTTTCTATAGAAGAGGGTTGATTATTCCTCCAGATTCTATATTTAACTTAAAATTGTTTTTGTTTTTTTCCCTACTACATGTTTTCTTAACTATACCCTGATGTAAATTATTTTGTAAAATGCCAGTGAAGTGCTGAAACGCCTACCTCTATACCTCATGTTACTAAGACTTTTTTTTTTTGTAAAAAACATCAACAAAAAAAGTCAATCCTGTATATGCAATGTACAAAATGTTTCCAATCTGGCATGGTCAAGAAAATGGGATAGCTTCAGAAATTCTGAATTTTATTATAGAAAATTTTTCTTAGAGTCCTCTCTACCCCCAGCTGTAATGTTTGGATTTTAGGAATTTGGTTAGACAATCACTTCTTAGCAGCTCATCTGGATCTGAACATGATGCACCATTCTATTGTAGAAATCAGCCAGAAACAACCTTGGAATAATAGCCAAGTCAATGCATTTAATAATGTTATGTGCACATGGAAAGGTTGGGTGATATTTTTTTTCAAAAGAACATTTAATTCAGGCCAAAAGCTTTTTAGGAGTGGATTATTTAAAGAGGCCTATTCATGAACTTATTTCCATATGGTTCTTTATTCCCTCTTAATTCTTAGAAATAGTCATTTAAAATTATCTCTCCTCCACTAAAAAACTATATTGCAAGCAGAACAAACTGTATACTTCACAAACAATTGCAGCTAAATCTCTACAAATTTTTTTAAATCAAAAGAGAACTCTGAACTTTCATATTAATATCTAAAAAAGACATTAGGGAGGAGTTAGGAACCTTTCACATCAGATGCAATCCTCTTTCCAGTAGCATACCAACCATCTTATCACACTTATTTTAACATCTGGCATGAACCAAAGCAGGAGGGGGAAGTGGCATTTGTTTCTTTGAATCTAAATTCCAACCTACTAGTAAAAGGTTGTAGATCAGATTTATTAAATACTTATTTACCAGATAGCCAGGCAAGGTGCACAATGAAAAAAAAAAAGCCAAAATTTGTAATCTTGTACATTGTGGGACCTGTGTGCTTGTGAACATTGAGCTCACTGAGAATTTTTAAAATATCTTTGCAGTCCATGAAATTCTCTTTAGCTATAATAGTTTTTATTCAATATTTACCCTTCTTTAGTATGAACATTGTAAAGTAATTACCGCGATTATGAGCTCTTTTTTTCTTAAGCACTGTTAAAGCGTTTGGTAAGTCATCTTATCAATAGCATATCAAAAAGGTCTAAAGTAATACAAGAAACCCTCTTCCAATATAGAGTATCCTAGGCAACAAAATCAAATTGGTTAGGCCTGGATTTGCTAAACCCACCTGAAGAATCTGGGCAGGTTAAAGAGACAGTAAGAGAAGGTACACTAAGTAACACAGCCTAGTGCATGGACATTGGTTAGAATGGAAGTTTAGTTTTCACAACTACACAAATATTCCTCCACAACCTTAGGAATCTGACCTCCTGCCTCTTTCCTTCCTCTCTAACCAGCACACTCTCCTGCCTATCTACCATCACACATAGCTCTGGAGCAAGGCAGAGCCAAGTCCACCTAATCTCATGTCTATTCAAGTCACATTCTATAACCAACACCTATAAAGTGTCACTCACCCCTTGCCACACACTGAGGGCGGTGGGCAGTTTTACCTAGCCTATGTGCAGGTTAAGACTCAGCTTCAATAGAGAAGACCTGCTTAAGGAGAACCTTTGGGGACAAAGAAAATGTACTCTGGTTTAAATAGCTTCTTGCCCTCAGGTAGAATACGTGCAAACAAACCTCCCAACACCATACCTTTCTTCCACTGAAACTTCTTTCAGCTGCTGGTGAGGTTTGGTGCCTTCCATTTCCCTGATGCTCACAGCATAGATCTTGGTGGTGTAATCAATGGCCTTTTCTCTAGCAACGTCACTGTCATAACCTCAAACAACAGAAAGAGATCGGAGAGTGGAGATGGTTTGAGGTGGCCCAGGAGGGGACGTGGGAGACAGTGGGGGACTTTAGGAGAAGGCACAGTGAGCTGGGAAGCACCTGGGGGCTGGCGCCTCACCTCCATCCTCTTCTGCGTCGCTGTCCGACTCCTCACTGTCCACCAGCTTGCTCTCCTGCATCCCCACAAACTCCCGTGTCCAGATCATCAAGGCCGTGTCGGCACCGCCGACCGTGAGCAGCACAGAGTCATTGTGCAGCCAACACACATTGGTGACGTGTGCACTGTGCCCCACGTACTTTTTGAATCTTGCGTGCTGGCCCTGAAATGCAAGAAGTTGGTGGTCATCCCATCTGGCTTCTCATTATTCCTATCTCTGGGCTATTTCTTCCAGGTTATTTTCTAGGGTGGTTTTTACTGGATATATACAATTTCATTTCAGCACAATTTCCCTATATTTCTCTAGAAAGTAAGCTCCATAAGAGTAGGGCCTAGTTCTCTTTTTCTCCTAAAACGGTGCCTGGTACATAATAGGTCCTCAATAAATATTTTTTGAGTTATATGAATGAAATGCAAGACTATGAAACCTGTTTCTGAGAGCCTAAGGTAGAATGGAAAGCTTACTTCTGTTACTCTCATATATCAAAAGTATGTCATCACCACAGGTCTTTTGTGTAAACCCCTGATTGTTAGTCTGGCTGACATATGGGATCAGCAGCATCTTCCCAGTCATTCCCCACAGTGGCTTTTGTACCACAGCCCAGGCTATGAAAGGAGAGCAAAGGATCTTTTATAATCCTGGGGCCTCAAGTAAAATTTAAACCAAACACAACTGTATCTGCCATAGACACTGGAAATAATCTCTAACACTAGAAATACTCAAATGATTGTTTATAAAATGAAACAAGTTCCTTTTCAGCAAACACAACCAAGTAAATAAAACCCAATTTTATTAGTGATTACTGAAAGGCTTTTCAGAGTGGCATGCCCAGCCACAAGGCGTCTCCCCAGGTGGGGGTGGGGGGATATTGTGAGCCAGTCATAGCTCCAGGGCAGCCCTGGCCACCAGGGGAGCAGAAGCTGGCACCAGGCACCAGCTTCTAGTTTTGGCTTATGAGCCACAGCCTGGCCTGGGGAAAACAGCCACAGTGGGGGCCATTTAAAGAGGTAGAGATTTTCCATCCTCTCAGTGCCTCCTGGGGAATTCCTTATGCAACGTGGGAAGCAGCATGAACTCTCTGAGGTCACGAGTAGGTCACTGGTGTCTCAGATGGAAACTTTGATAAATAATTGACAGGAGACTTCCAGAGGGCTTTGGACTGCAAAGAAGAACCTGAAACTGGTGCAGGCACTCAGCAGGACACAGGTGCAGGAGGGTGCATGACTTTGAAAGAGTCTTCACCAAGGGTTCTCCAAATGTGCCTGCCCCCACATGACTGCACAGTGGAAATGCCCCCTCCCAGCAGGGTGTGGAAGTCTGGAAGGATTACTGAGGTAAATAGGCAGGCAGCATTTCCAGGAAGCCCTCCAGCACCACTGGCTCATGCGCAGGTAGGTGGAGCAAAATGAGAATTCCTGGAAGAGGCCACAGAGGATTGTGTGGCCATGAGAGAGGCAGGACTCCACCCACTATAACCACCACAAATGCAAGCTGGTTTCTGTAGAGGAGGAAGTAAGAAATTCAAGGAATGCCTCTCTCCACCCTTAGTTATGATAGGGAACACAGGGTTTCTAAACAGGATGAAAAGAGAATCTGAAAAGAAAGGTTTGTGAGAAAACAAGATTCTAAGAGGCAGAATGGGTTCAGAATCAGGTTGCAGAGGGAAAGAAAGTGACACAGACGAGAAAGAGAAAGGAAAATATTCTGGGCCACTGAAGTTACTTAACATGGCTGAAATTCTTCCAGCAGAGCATGACTCAAGATTCTCAGAATAGGAAACAAAATCACTGCTCCAGAGAATAAAGAGATTCACAGGTACTAGAAAGTGCCACGAAACCAGCTGCTGGTTTCCTGGAGGAAGAAGCTGCAGAGATGTTTGGTGATTCCCTTTGGGGCCAATGGGAGGTGCTTCATGCAGCCCCACAGCTGCACTGTGAGCTCATCCATCACTACGCTCCTCTTTTACTGAGCTATAAAGGAATGGATGACAGAGCCAGAAGAACCTGGGACATGTCTGTGGAGCACTGGTCATTAACTCCTTTTAAGTGAGAGAGTCCTGAGACTAATGAAAACTATGCAGCCTCTCTCCACATTTACAACATTTCACATAATTTCTCTGTCTGTACAATTCTTCATACAAGTTCCTCTATGCAAAGGCTTCTCTAGAGCCTTTGATGTTCTGAGAAGGAAACTTAAGGACTTGAAGGCATGAATTTTTGGTTTGTTTAGTTTTAAATGTAAATGGTTTTGGAAGGGAAGGGGGGCTATGGGAAGCAATTGGCTAGCTATGGAGAAGGTGCCAAAGGACGGAGCGTGGCTTTTTGGTTTGTGGTTTAAGGTGCTGGAAAACTGGCTGGGCTCTGGCAAAAGGCAGCATTGATCTCATAGTGGCTGGGAACAATGGGACTGTCAGGAGCCCACCGACCTAATTGCAAAGGCTTTAAATTGTAAAGCTGAACATTATAAGGCCATATTTGTCTGGAAAGAAAAATGTCTGGAAGAGATGCCTAGTAACTCATGGGAAAGAAAAAAATAAAAGGGTCAAGAACAAGACTTATGATCTTAGATGTCTTACAAATGGATCTTGAATTTTGGACACAGAGAGAGCTTTATGGTGATAACAGGCTATTGCATGGGTTTCACTGAGACTTCATGACATGGAACTTGGTGCGAGAACACCCACAGGGGTGGGGAACTTCATCCCACAGGCCCAGAGCAGCGGGAGGAATGTAACTATACAGTTAGAGACATTCATCTGCATGGGTTCCATATTCAGGGGAGGGAAAGCATGCCAGAAAAATCAAATAAAACCAAGAGGAAGAGAACTCATACTATCAAAGGAGTTTACATTGGCCTGTGGTTTCCAAATAGTTGTAAGCTATGAAACTATTTCTTTAATCAAAATCTTACATAGCACAATTCAAGAATAAAAAGATAAACAACCCAACTGAAAACAATGGACAAAAGATTTGTATAAACACTTTACAAGTAAAGATAAACAAATGACTGATAAGCACATGAAAAAATGCTTAGCATCATTAGTCATCAGGGAAATGTAAATGAAAAAAGTGAGATACTGCTATCTATTCCCCAGGACAGCTAAAATTTATAAGTCTAACAACATAGAGTGTTGGCAACTGGAAGCCCCTTACATTTTTGGTGGGAATGTAAATGGTTCAACACTTTGGAAAAAGATCTGGCAGTTTCTTAAAAAGTTAAACTTACATTTTCCCCTGTGACCCAGAAATATTGCACTCCTATATTTTGGCTTAAAAGAAATAAAGTCTATGTCCACAGAGACTTGTACAAGGACATCCACAGCAGTTTTATTATAACCTCAAACTGTTATATCTATACAACAGAATTCCACTCAGCCACGAAAAGGACCAGACTATGGATATACAACAATGAGAGAGATCTTAGAAACACTACCTGCCTGAAAGAAACCAGACCCAAGAGTATCTACTATATGATCCCATTTATATGAAATTCTGGAACAGGTAAAACAAATCTATGGTGAAAAACATTGAACAGGGGTTCCATCTGAGGGTGAGGTGGGGATTAACCCAGAGGGACATGGGGAAACTTCCTGAGAGTTTGGGCTACATATAGTATTGGGGGTTACATGGGTATATACATTTGTCAAAGCTCATCAAATAGATTGCTTAAAATTGTGCATTTCACTGTATATAATTTTTACTTAAAAAGAAAAAAAAAGACCGTAAGCAAATGTTGAACTCTAGATAGCGATATTCACATTGAACATTTAGGGGTAAGTATGTTGGTGTCAACAGTTTACTTTTAATTATAGAATCTAGGTAGGGGCTTTCTAGGAGTTCACTGTATCATTATTTCACCTTCTCTGTATGCTCAAAATTTTCATAATAAAATGTTGGAAAAAAAATCTTACATAGAAGTTCAATGTATAAAACAGAAAACACAGAGCCACTCCAGCTGAAGAAAGTGTGGGGTCCCAGAGCTCTTGTACTTGCTCCTGCCTTCCTCCCTGGGATGGCCCTTGAGGCACCTCTCTGGAACTCCCAGGAGATCCAGGTTACTGCCATAGAAGGCCTAGCTGTCACCCTGGGGGTGTGGGAGATGAATTCCCAGAACTGAGAGTAAAACCCACACAGGAATAAAGAGTAATAGTCTTAGAGGAGTTTCAACTCTCTCAATATCTGCCGAAACCTCAGTCTACTAAAATTAGCGCATCACTAACTTCTGGCTTGTCCTACTAGCAATTTCATTTCAAAAATGTAGAAGCAGCAACAAGGAAATCTGTTACTTAGAACTGATTTCTGATCAAATCAGAAGGGTTGGTAATGGAGAAGCGATGGATCCTTGGGAGAAGGTCACCAGGTTTGCCTTGGAATCTATGGTGGACAATGAAGGGAATATTGGGCATAGATGTGTATCTTAGGAATAATGACCCAAAATGATAATATGACAAGATATTAACAAATTAGGCTTCTGAAGAAGAAAAGAGAAAGGCATATGAAGAAACCAACGCGGCTGCAGAGGGACTACCATGTTCAGGTGAAACTTGTGTGTTTTAAATGTACTTGTTCAAATGATAGAAGGAGCAAATAACTAAGGATGAACATAAAAGACTTGCACAGAACTTTAAGCATAATTTCAGGAATGCTAAATTAAAAAGCTAAGACCATTGAAAAAGATTTTAAGGATATATTTAGGGCTAGGAGAGAAATAGAGAAAATTTAGGAACACTTCTTGAATCAGATGGCTTAATATGAACAGAAAGTGGATTTACTAAGACTCCTCTGTCAAAGAGAATGCTCTTCAAAGTAGAAAGGACAAAAGGAGCTAATATACACAGGTACAAATATGACCATAGAAATAATATGAGTAATAGCTGAGAGGCTTAGAAAACAGGAGAGGTGCATCAAACACACAATGTTCTTGTATCCGAAAGGGAAAACAAGTAGACTGGCGAATACCGATTCAGGAGTTGATGCAATCCTTGGAAAATTCTAGGATGAAGGTCAATAAGCATTTAGAAATAGTGATTACTAGGCAATACAGAGGTTCACCGTGAAATAACCTCATATCTTTTATTGGTTGGCTTATTAGGAGATATGAGGGGTGTCAGAGACACAGTCAGCCTGCCTTTTAGCAGGACATTTGCAAGTCTTTAAAGGTGACTGGACTAAGTACAGAAATGTAAGCTGCATGATCATATAGGCAGATAGATTAAAATGTTTGTTATGCATTGAAGAACTGTAAGTAAATGAGTGGATTAAAGAATGATATGTCAAATGGGGGGGGTCCTTAGTGGTGGTTTTGGTTGATCTAAATTATCCTTTTTTTCCCCTCCTCTCAGTGATTTAGAATTCATGCTTGTGAAATCAGAGGATGACATGATGCTAAATCAGAGAACAAATACTTTGAAAAGGGATTCAAAAGATATTAACAGCTTGGGACAATGAGATCAAATAAGATAAAATTTATCTGTACAAATATAAAATTCTGCAGTCAGATTTTGGAAAATCCATTTTATAAGTACGTGATAAGGGTAGGCAGTAATCTGAGCAGCGTATCTATGATTCAATTATGTAATATGGCAGTCAAAAGAGTTGACGCAAATTTACTCTTCTTGTTTTTTATGAAACAAGAAGGCAAACAGTTCTACTGTACTCTGAGTTAGTCAGATTATATCTGAAGCTCTAAATTCAATTTTAGATAAGACAGTTTAAGATGGAATTTATAAAATGGACTGGGCTCAGACGAAGGGGCAAAGGGTAAAGAATCAGGAAACATGGCTGAAGGAGTTGATGATCAGACTGGAGCAATGAGCCTTTAGGGATCAAATACAACCTTCCTATATATGAAGGCTGTTATAGGACTGGGATTTCTCAATGATGGTGCAGAAGGCAAAACTATTATTAAAGAGAAACAATCTAAGCTCAAATTAGAGCAAAACATTTTAACATTTGGGGTTATTTAAAAAAGGATTGGGCTGCTTTATGAGGTAGAAAGTTTGCTATCACTAGAAGTCTGCTAGGACAAGTTAGAAGGGCACTAGTCTGAGATACTATGAAGAAGATTCTGACTTTGCAATTTTGTGAGATATTGGGTTAGACGGCTGCTAAAGGCCTTCAAGGAGGAATTTGGTGCCACAAGGAAGCCAATTCAAATTAGTAAACATAAGGTCAGGGAGATTTTTATATAGCATAAAAACAATGATACTGTAAATGATGTTGATTGCTATTCTTGCAAAATTTAAAAATCCACTTAGACACAATAGATAGATTCTGTATTATTAATGGGACTCGAGCAAGTATTTATTCTATAATAAACATGCAATATTACCTTGACGGGATATGAAAACAGCTTAACGAAACCAAAATCATCTCCAGTGGCTAAGAGGGAACAGTCTTTGGTGAGACTGGCAGCATTTACATCGGTCACATCACTGTGTGTTGGCCAGATACCCTCGCAGGTGGGGCCCAGGACACAGGTCCATGAGTCCCACTCTATCTTCTCAATCTTAAAAACAAAAGAAGGAAAATCAATACATTTTTGAACAATGGAGATTTTAAATGAAGAGAAATAGAGATTTTAAATTAAAAGACACAATTGAAGGCTGAGGAGTTGTCAATAATGATTTTGCAACATCAAATATCTATGTTGTGTTGCCAAGGTGCACAACTTCTAAATTGCATATTTAGAATGGTATCTGCATTGTCTTAATAAAGCAATATGCAGTAAAATATCCAGATATTTATATCTAGATATGAAGAACATTTTGGAATTGTGGAAATCTGACAAAAATAAAGCTTTTAAGTTCTAATTTAGATATTTATCACTGTATAATCCATAAGTTAGATCAGGGTTTCTCAACCTTGGCACTATTGACATTTTGGGCCAGAGAATTCTTTCTCCTGGTTTCTACAATGCCCTGTGCATTGTGAGATGTTTAACAGCATCCTGGCCTCTACTAACCACATACCAGTAGCAATTCTCCTAGTTGTAACAACCAAGATGTCTCCAGACAATGCCATATGTTTCCCCAGCGGACAAAATTTTACCCAGCTGACAATCATGGATGGATCAATGGGATGGTTGTTCAGTAAACTCTTTAAGAAGTTGCAAGGTAGATTATGATCCTGAATATATAAAGATCTCCTACAACTGAACAATGAAAAGATAAACAACTGAATTTAAGAATGGGCAAAGGATTTGAACAGACATCTCTCCAAAGAAAATATACAAATGGCCAATAAGCACATGAAAATGTGCTCAATATCATTAGCTATTGGAGAAATGAAAATCAAAACAACGAGATACCACTTCATTTCCATTAGAATAGCTATTATTTTAAACAAATGAACAAAAACAGAAAATCAGAGTTGGCAAGGATGCAGAGGAATAGGAATCCTTGTACATTGTTGGTAGGAATGTAAATGGTGAGGCTGCTGTAGAAAAGAATTTAGCAGTTCCAAAGAAAGTTGAATATAGAATCATATTAGCCAGCAACTCTAATTCTAGGCACATATCCAGAAGAATTGAAAACAGGGATTCACAACAGATATTTGTACACCAAAGTCCTTAGCAGCATTATTCGCGGTAGCCAAAAGGTAGAAACAATCCAAGTGTCCATCAATAGATGAATAGATAAGCAAAATGTGTTATATACATGCAATGGCATATTACTCAGCCATAAAAGGAAATGAAATGTGAGTGCATGCTACAACACAGGTGAATTTTGAAGAAATCATGTTGAGTGAAATAAGCTAGATACAGGAGAAACACTGTATGATTTCTCTTATATGAAATATTTAGAATAAGCAAGTTCATTGAGACAGAAAAGCAGAATACTGGTTACTAGAGGCTGGGGGAAGGGGAAATGGAAAATTATTGCTTAGTGTGTATGAGTTTCTGTTTGGGATGAAAATGTTCTGGAAATAAGTAATGGTGAAAGTTATATAACACTGTCAATCTACTTAATGTCACAGAATCATACACTAAAAATGGTTAAAATGACTTCTACATCATGTATATTTTATCACAATTAAAAAAACTGGAAAAAGTTACAAAACAATTTTTTTTAAAGTAATTGTTTCCACTAAGGAACGAGTAATAGACTGTAGCTAGTCAATAATCTTCATAACCTAGAGAAAATATTTTAAACATTTAAAGGGCTGTTCATATTATATTGCCACAAGCATATATTACCTTATATCAATACAGATTTTATATTTTTAAAACTTTTTTGTCCAAAATTCATGCATAGAATTGTAATTTGTATAGGTTAAATCCTGATAAAATTGAGGCTTTTCCCCCCAAATAACAATAACAACAAAACAACACTGAGTCTTAGGTTTTCCTGGGGGATTCAATCTCATTTGTTTTTATTCAAGATCTGCTAGAACATCCTAGCATTATAGTTTATTTAGAGAAGCATTTTAAAATACTGTTCTAAAAGAATATTAAAAATCATTAGAAAACTGCAGCTAAAATTAAAGGCCAGACAGCTCCCTTTGGATCTGGAAACCACTTTACACATTGTTCATGTACCTTGACTCCAGTTCTGTTGCTTTCTCCTCAGAAGAGAAATCACAAAATAAAGACACAGCCAGGATTCTCGTCACAACGTGATGAGGGGCTATATATTTGTTAGATGCTCAAATTTCTCCCCACTTAATGCTCTGTGTTTCTTTTGGACACATGCAGGACTGGAAATAAAAAGCTGCGGCTGGCCCTGGACCTGGGGAGGCCTCAGGCATGACCAGAGGCTGAGCAGCTTGAGTGGTTCCCTCAGCAAGTGCCACAGTTTCCGTAGAGGAAGCAGAGTCCTCCCAACCTGCTGTGACTTCACAAAGTGGCCTACATAAGAGAGATAGCGAGCATCCCCCACACAATGCTAGAAGTAGGCGTTCCAATCATTAACTCCCTCCAGGTTCCACGTTCCCTTTCTGAGACCCTCCTTGTCCATCCCTACAGCCACCTCCTGCTATTATGACAGGAAAGGGGTGTGCTGGTATTTCTGACCCTGCAGTCACCCCAAACAGAACATCCTTGGCCAGATCTGCTCACAGTGCCCTCTTGGGGAAACAAATGTCAAACTTGTTGGGAGTGACCAAAATTGCATTTAAAATGGAGCACTAAGATTGAACCCTGTTACCCACAAAACCTAAAACGATTAAATAAACGTGTTAAAAACCCTGGAACTTAGATGGAAAGAGGGTCCTCAAGGTGTTGTCTCCTTAGTATCTTGCCTCAGGGAGCTATGTCATTTCTATCATTTTGCAGAGAAGGCAGCTGAAACCCACAGAGAGGTTAAGTCACTTCAATCACAGCACACTTGGGAAGCAGAGGGGGATCTGAACTCCAGAGAATTTGCCTCCTAGTAGAGTGCTCCTTCATCTGCACCATGCTGCATCAGATGGATTTTAAATTGGTATTTTAATAATTATCAGTTTAACTATTTGCTAGGTAAGCTTTGTATTAGCTTCACCATAATACAACATAAGAACTGTTTCTTGAAAAAAAGTTCATTTTAAAAAGGAGACTTTCAAAATCCTCCATACTCCATTGAAGGGACTGACAACATCGGTGACTAACAATGAATCAACTCTTCGATGCACTTAGTAATGGCAATACTAGAAGGTTAGGCCAAGGAAGCACCAGTTGGAGAGACTCCTCAAGCAACAGTAATGGGAATTAGCCTCTGGAACTACAAATGTTCACTCCTGAGTGACAAAGTAACTCTTTAGAGCAAGTGCATGCCATCTTGGGAAGACTTAAAATGAAAATTTCCCTCTCGTGCATGTTATTTTTATTTGTTTTGATTGCACATAAAATTTGCCATTTTAACCATTTTTAAGTGACATTTCAGTGGCTTTAAATACTTTTACAATGTTATACAGCCACTGTCACCTTCCATTACTAAAACTTTGTCACCACCCCAAACAGAAACTCTTTACCATTAAACAGTAACTCCCTTTCCACCCCCCATCTTACCCCTAGCCCCTGGTAACCTCTAATTTACTTTCTGTCTCTATGCTTTTGCATATTCTTGATATTTCATATAAATGGAATCATATGATAAGTTTCCATTTGTATCTAGCTTATTTCATTTACCACAGTGCTTTCAGGGTTCATCTACACTGTAGTATACAACAGTACTTCATTTTTTTTATGGCTGAATAATATTCCATTACATTTATATACCAATCTTGCTTATCCATTCTACTGTTGATGGACATCGGGTTCTTTCTACCTTTTGGCTATTGTAAATAATGCTGCTATGAACAATGGTGTACAAATTTCAATTTTAGTCCCTGTTCAATTCTTTGGGTATATATCTAAGAGTGAAATGCTGGTTCTTATGCCAATTCTGTTTCAATTTTTTAGGAACTACCAAACTGTTTTTCACAGAGGCTATTTTACATTCCCACTAGCAATGTATGAGTGTTCCCGTTTCTCGACATCCTTGTCAACATTTATTTTCTATTTTTTTTAATAATTGCCATCATAATAGGTATGAAGTGATATCTCATTGTGGTTTTGATTTATATTTCCCTAATAGGTAATGATGTTGAGCATCTTTTCATATGTTTGTTGGCCATCTGTATATTTTCTTTGTAGAAATGTCTATTTAAGTCCTTTGCCCATTTTTAAATAGTCTTTTTGTTGGTGGTTTATAAGAGGTTTTCATATATTCCGGATATTAAATCCTCGACTGATTATGATTTCCAAATATTTTCTCCCAGTCTGTAGGCTGTCTTTTCACTTTTTTGATGACTGGGTCCTGAAGGATTTATTAATACATTTTAGATTTTACACATATATACACACACACACATTTTCTCTCTTTATATCACGTTAACATCTGTGGAGTCCTCACTATGTGCCAGGTAATACAGATAACATTTAAAGAACACATTATGTGTAATACATAGTACTATTTCACAAAATTAATATTTATCCTCACAAAACCCCTCAAAAACGGGTATTGAAATTATTCATATTGTATAGAGACAAAGAACTGCAATGTCATTCAGTTGTGTTTTGATTCATTTAATCCTCATATCAGTCCTAGATACTATCTGTGTAGCTTTTTTACAAACGGGGAAATTTAGATGCAGGAAAGTTTAGGGAATTGCACCTCCTGACAGCCTAGTTAGGTAGTGGTACTTGGATTCAGGTCGAATCAGCCCCCTTCGCCCTCCTTGCTGGGCTGTTGCTTTTCTTTTTCCTCTGATGGTCAGTGAGCAATTTGTGAGGATTCACTGCTGAGAATGTGAAAATATCCTGCCTCTCAACAAATTCTTCTTTCTAGCTTTAACAATTATTGAGGCTTCTTGCCCAAAACAGTCTACAAAATGATTGCTACAAATTTTCCAACTCCACCACTTCTTCCACTGTATTACTTTTTATGTCTTCATTGGTGTGAAAGTAAAAATAAACCTTTTCAACTCATAATAATAAAACAAAATGGGAAGCTGCCATATAAAAATTAAAGGACAAATGAAAAGCATCAGATCTTTTCCAAAATTTACATAACAATAAATTTAGTATGTAAAAAATTAAAAATGAATCCCACACAAATAAAACGATGGTTTTTGCCTTAATACTTTTTTGAGCTAAGAACATTAATAATTTGCATGCTGACTATTGCCCACTAAATACAATGGATGATGAATGATTTTATATATACATTTCTAATTCAGTATATAAAGACTGGGGAAGGACAGTGTCTTGATCCCAGAGCCCAAACACAGAAGCTTAAAGAATAACTTTTTGAAAAATGCTGTTTTGTATATTAAGAATCATGTTTTTGGTGGGGAGGGAGCAATAACAGCTTTCCCATCAGCTTAAAATATTCAACAATTTGAAGTCCCTAAACTTACAATTAAAAAGGAGCAGTTTCCAAAGTAGTCTTCTGAGGCGGGAAGTCCAATACAGGAAAAAATTTCTGTTACCTCTTCATTCAATGCCACAATGCTCATCTGAACAGCATTTACCCAGTTAAAAGAGTTGTTTTAATCAGTTTTATTTCAAGAGGGAAGATATTTGGGTACATAGACAACTTTTTAGTTTTTAATTTTTCACTGTACTAAACAAGAATGAATAGTAATTGCAAAATATTTTTTCTATTTTTAAACACGAGTCTCCTATGTCCCAACCCATGAAGGAGCAGGTACAGTTGGGGCCTGAGGGTGAAACCTGTAACACACTAGTTTGTGTGCCCTATATGCAGGGAACAGGGAGGGCGTGGTGAGGTCCGGGGCTCAGCAGTCAGTGGCACCATGCAGGCAACTGTGGACCTTTTCCACCATAACTGCAATCACAGAAGTGCCATTTTCTTGGTATTATCTCACTGGAGGCCTTTTATTAAGACCTTGTTCCTCTGAACACATATGGGACACAACATATTGTCCTCCAAGTGAGTGTATGTGTGGGGAATTGCAGGCAGGTAACAAGAGGTGTGCATTCACTCTCCCTTGTTTTTCAGGGGCCCAGGCTTGTCCAGCATGACCTTGGGTGCTCAGCTTTAACTGCTGACACCACGCCCACAGGATGGTGGTAGACCAGTGGCAGCTTAGATGGTAATGGAG
>PVIY010032226.1:0-29235 GCA_004026745.1 Myrmecophaga tridactyla
GATGTGCTAAATCTTATTAAATTGTGCATGTCTACACAGAGTGCAGAGTGCCTGGCACCAACATGTTTAAAGAATGAGTTAAATGGACATTTCCATAATTTTTTTATTGTCTAGCTGGCATTAGCCAGACTGATATGTTAATTTTAGACTCAGGTATGCTTTGTGGGGGAAAGTTCTGCTTTATTGACGCTGCAAGCATATTGCCTGGGCATATCCCTAAATTTCATGCTCATTAACAGCATTTCCTCCTTGTCTTTCAGCAAAACACATGAGTCAGAGAAAGGGCAGGCAAGGGAACTATGTTTTCATATTACCAAAGACGTCCTAAGGAACCAAAAACCTCTGTTGCTGATATTTTACAAACCATGAAGATGGATCTCCATAAATTATCACAGGCCTTTAAATTCACATCTAATTTAGAAAGAATGTCAAGAGGATTTGAAAATCTTTTGATGTAGAACACAAGTCCTGGCAAATAGGGTATGCTTAGCATGTTCTCCAACTTCCTAAGGAGGCATTTTAGCTCTTATCTTAAGATCTTTGCAGTCTTTTCCCCTTGATTTAAATTTTAAATGAAGAGGACTCTTCTAATATTGAACTAGATACCGTTCCTTCCATATCTGTAAATTAGAAGAAAGGCACTTTTATGCTTCTTTCCTATGTTTTGAAAATAGCCACACACTTGAAAAAAGGATAGTATAAAACTCTGTATCTTTAGAAGATGTCTCGAATCCTGGACTGATGGGTGTAGGCAGAGGATGGTTTTGTACAGTACCTCTACTGTCCAGATACCCTAGAAATTCAGAATTACAAAACACATTCAGCCGAAGGGAAGTAAGAAAATAACACAATTTTTTTTCCTATGAGGCCTGAACCATATATGCCATCTCGTTTATTTATCATAAGAACCTCAGAGGTATTACTTATTACTGACTTCCTGATTTTCAGGTCACCGACGGTCTGACAAGTTAAGTTGCTTGTCTGAGACTCCACAGTAAGCAAGTGTGGTAGATTGGGATTGAAATTCATATCTAACACCAAAGATTTTGTTTAGTATTTGATATACCAGATTTCTTCATATGCAAAAGACTCCATATTAAGTAATCTTAAGAAAAAATAAAAATAATTATCATTCACCCTCTTTGCTTCCCAGGTAGAATTAATCACTCATTTTTCTTTTTTCCTATAGCACATTAATTTCATTTTTATAATGCTGCATTATAATCATGTATGTATCTGCTCATGTAGAATAGAGACTTATCAAAGACAAGAATTATAGTTAATAAATCTTTGAGTCTCTAGCAAGAATATAGTAAATTTGGTTGCTTGAGTAAATAAATGAATAACAGATGTAGTTTTAAGATTCCTATGACAAGACATAATTATTCGTGAATTATACAAGAAAACAAAAGATTATAATGTTCAAGAATATGTATTCTCACAATTTCTTACCATAAATCTAACATTTTTTATTACTTATTTTCCATATGGCTAGCTAGTGGTCACTGGCTGTTTTTCATCTAAAATGATTTTGCTATATCCATGAAAGGCGCTAAGAAGGTTCACATTTATAATTTATAAATTTATTTTCTCCGTATTTGAAAACACAGTTTTTGACGTACTCTTGCTGTCCTGCCCCATATGCCCTTGGCCCATCTCTGAATTCATTTGCAGCTATCATGGAGACTTCTTGTAGAATATGTCAGTTTTCTGGTTTAACTCTCTGTGTCTCTTTACTGCTCTGCCTGGGAGCTCTGACACCATGGGACATTGCTCAGGGAAGCCTGAAAGGACTGGCAATCCACATGGGCAACCCTTACGATGAGAGACTGGGGATGGTGGAGTAACACTGAGGCATATTCTACACTATTCCTCAGAGTGGACTCAGCAGAACTGAGCTCCAGTTGCTTACTATGGTAACTTCCTTATCAATACACCACCTGTACATTTCCCCTGACAGTGTTGTCCAGCCCCCTGGCCTCAGTTGCTTGAGTGGATTTGGTTCACGTTTTTTTTTTCTCTTGAGAGTTAGGACTTAGAAAAATTCCAGTCAATCAATTAGGTATGCTTGAACTTGAAAGTACTTCCAACGTTATGGTAGCAAAGTGTGACAATACACTTACCAAAGGAATAGAAGGAAGAAGAATGTGTACAGAAAGAAAGAAGCAGGGATAAGATACCACATGGACCCAGAAGCTGAGCAAGCGATCTCCACTTTCTGCTTTCAACCCTTTGCCAGGCCCAGCTCTTAGACTCTGCAATTATAAATCCCCTCAATTCTCTTAAACTAGATTTGAGTGGGATCCTGTAATTTGCAAACACAATAATCCCTGACTAAAGCCAGTCAGTGTTTGGACAGATCGTGGGAATGAAGAGAGTGGGATGGATATAAGAGATGTTAAGGAAGCAGAATTGAAATCATTTCCAGTTGATTGGACTTGTCAAGCTATAGGCTTGGGCAGCTGTTGTTAATACCCAAGTTGGGGATTATAGAAGGAAGGACAGGATTGGTGGACAATAATGGGAACTGGGTTTTGTGCATGTTAAGATTGATGTCAGTGGGATATCTAAATAAAAATGTCTATAAGTTGGCTATATAGATGTATATCTCAAAGTACTTATCTACAAATATGGATTCGGCTGTCTCTAATATGTAGAAACCATGGGAGTTGATATAGCTCTCAGGAGAGGAGTAAGCAGAGCCCTGCCTGAGGATCATCAACATTTTCATACAAACTCAGGAAAAGCCATGAAGGAGACTTAAAAAGTAATGCTGTTATGCCAGTAAGGGAAAAATTAAACAAAAAAAAAAAGGCAAAAACATGGCTATGTTCTGAGAATCTAGATAGTTGACCCACTGAGGAGACAACAAATGTATAAGTGGGAGGAAAAAAATAGAATTTACAAACATTTGTTGAGTACCTCCTATATGGCAGGTACTTTGCTGCCTCATTTCATCTTCATAGCAGTCTTTCAGGGCAGATAATATTTTCTTTTCCTTTTTTTTTTATGTTGGGGGTAGGGGGATACATAGGATGGAAACTGAACCTGGGTCTCCTGCATGGCAGTAAAGAATTCCACCACTGAACTACCCTTGCACCCCTAGATAATATATTTTTAAAGATAAGGTCTTAGCCTTTAAAAATGTAAGTAATAACCCTAGCTCAATTTCTACAGGCTTACAATCTGAATTTGAACAAGGCTCCCTCTGATTCCAAAGCCTGTAGGATATCTGCAAAATTGATTGTGTGATTGAGTAGACATTGAGGATGAGTAGGAAACCTTAAAAGGATGATCAATGTAAGTTGTAGAGACAGTGAAGTAGCCTCTGAAGAGATTTGTCTTAAACTAGTTGGGGATTGCAGTAGACAGTGAAGAGTATTGATGAAATAAAATTGGCTATTGTGTTGGTGAAGGGTATACAGTGTTCATTATTCTATCCTCTTTATTTTTTTTCAATCTTAAAAACAGTTTCCATTATAAAAAGATGAGGGGGGCGGCTGCCGTGGCTCAGCAGGCAGAGCTCTGACCTGCCGTGCTGGAGGTCTGGAGTTCGATCCCTGGTGCCTCCTGCCCATATGCAAATTAAAAAAAAAAAGATGAGGGGTTTTGTTTTGTTTTAAAGTAACCAGTTAAGAAAGGAATAAAAGGAGAATTTTATGGAGGCGACTTTAGGAGCTGATCATGTTGCTTTAGGAATTCAGTGGAGAGTCCTCAAATGCTGCTAAATTGGAGTGAAATGCTTTTCAGCAAATGATTTTGTTCTGAAACCAAGAAAGTACTTGGAATTTATATACAAAACCTTGAATTCATAAGGACTAGGCCATCTGTAAACAGTGGCCTTGGGGGAAGATGGATGTAATGATAAATATAAATATATTCTGGGCCCTAAAAAAGAACCAACAATATATTGTGGTGATGCAGGGCAATTGAGGAGTCTAAACAATTCTTTAAGCTGAAAAAAAAAGGTAACATGAAATTGTGTGCTCAGTTTATGTAGTTTCTTCATGTGTTTACTCTGAAATCCCTTTTTTAGGGAAGGTCCACTTCATAGAATGTGGAAAGGAATAAGTTATATCTGAGAGGTCTTATCTTTAAATGGAAAAATGATCCCTCCATTCCCCCGGTCACTTTGTTTTTTCCTGCCTCACTTTTCCCTGCCGGTTGTGCAGTATCTCCGGTGTGTTAGGGCCATTTAAGCAGTATACAGAATAAGACAAGACTCCAGTCCAAGAAGAACTCACAGTCTATTATGTAAGACAGACATGTATACAAATTATACGTATCAACAGAAGTAGAATGTTAGAGATTTATATAGTTGACTGAGAGAATAGCAGTGAGAATCAGAAACTGTGTTATAAAAAATGCAAGCCAGGGGTACAAGGGTAGATCATTGGTAGAATTCTCGCCTGCCGTACAGGAGACCTGGGTTCAATTCTCACCCCATGCATTTCCCAAAAACAAACAAACAAGCAGATCAAAAGGAGAGAAAAAAACAAAACAAAAATTTGACAAATGGTGTGGCAATAACAGAAAAGGAAAAAGAGTGAAATGTGACCCCCGCTATACAGCATACAAAAAAAAAAAAAAAATGGAAAAAGGTAAGCCTTAGTCTTGGCTGTCTGGGTTGTAAATTTGAGATGGAACTCTGTAAGCAGTAAGCAGACACGTGAGTGGAGCGCATTTCCAGGAAGGAAAGGAAAGCATAGGATGGCTGTGGAAGCCATCCAGACGGGCTATCCTTTTCTCCCCCTCCCACCACTGCCCTGGACATGCATCTCAAACAAATATTAGTGTTTCCCCTTAAAATACTCCCCAGATAGAACCAACTAAATTTCAGTTAATACCGAGTCCCTTGTTGAGTTTTTGTTCTGTTTCATAGCTAAAGTGACGTGTGGTGTTAATACTGGAGCTGTCTCAATCTGACTGTCTGAGGGTCTTCCTTGACAACATTTGCTGATATGACCTTCGAAAACAAAAGGCAGAGTGCTAAAACTTTGAGAAAATGGTCTTTCAAAATCACTGCTCAATTAGTCTGGTCTTTAAGGTTAGTGACAAGATATTATAAAATTTTAAAAATTTATAACATTGAATAGGTACCCTATAGTTTGGGATTTCAACTTTTGAGGATTTCCCTGACAAATCCTACAAGCTAGATATCTTGGTTCCTTCTTTTTCAGGGCAACTGAATAGCTAGATTACTGAGTTCTACCAAGTTTGTGATTATATTTCCTGCGGTTGATAGAATTGCATAATTTCAAATGTTATTAAGCCGCTTGATGCAGAGACCAATAGTCTGATGACATGTCATTCATCTGGCAGGCAGAAAAATGAACAGTGTCCCTTGTTGGGGCATCTTCATTTATTTTGATAAGATTTTATTTTTTTTACTGGGCAGATTAAAATGTACAGAACTAAATATAAGGTGCTCCTATTTCCATTTCTGCAAAAGCAGTACCAGAAAATAGAAAATTTATGCAGTAGATTTAACCATGCAGTTTTAACTCCAGTTTCATGTACAGAATTGACAGCCTCTTCCCAGATTCTTCTGATTCCTTTTCACCTTCCTTAAGGCCTTTCCCTCATTAAAAATGTGTTTGAGAAATTTAGTCATTTTTCTAAGATTGCTTGCAAGGACTGAATTTAGCCCTTAGGCATGGTTTTCTTCAGAAAGTGCAAATGTTTTACATTTGTTCAGTTTCATGTTAAAGTCCGGATTAGAAGAGACTATATTGCTTCGTGGAGCTGGTATTAGTCCTCTTCAGCTCCCCACATTCCCTGTCAGTCCCAATGACCTGACCCAAACTGGCCCTTTGGGTCCGTGCCACCTGCCCTAAGGAGTCAAAATTTGATTCAGATTGTACTATGAAATTTCCCCATAAATGTTTTGTTCAGGGCTAGACTTCGATGAGTACTGACAAATAGATTGCTCTGATTTTAGCAATAGGAATACAATCTAGTCATTGTAATGAAAGCTGTGGACATCTTAGAAATGTTCAGTTTCATCCTCCCCTTCTCCCTCAAGACCTGCATTTCCATTTTTTTAAATTTTTGAGGCTAATTCGATGAGGATGGCCACCACCTTATGTATCATGTTTTCTATAAGAGAAAGTGTGTCGTAGCTGACTTTGGAGTGAGACCAATCTAATAATGTTAGGATTAAATGAAATATCATATTTAATGTGCACTAGTGTGATTAATTCATCCCAGGTAGCTCATTTGTTATATTATTATTTAATTGACATCAGACAGACCTGGACTTAAATTTTTTCTTGTTTCCTGACCAGTTGTGTGACTGTAGCAATTTACATATCCAGGTTAAGTCTCAGCTTTCTTGTTCATATAGGTTGATAAAACCTTTCAGGGGTGATGCCCTCATTCTCACCCATCTATCTAGTACTACCATCCATCTAGTTGTTCAAGCCAAAAAACTAGATATTATCTTGACTTTTTCTTTTCCCCTTACTCCCCAGGCCCAGGTCTTAAGTGAATCTTAGCTCTAACACTCTCAAACTGCATCAAGGCACAGGGCTCACCTCACAAGAACACTGCAAGATATTTACATTTCCAAGGAAAACACAGTGATATCTGCAGAACAGGTACTGTTAAATTAGTGTGGACTTTAATAAATGAAACTGTTAAGTATTTCTTTTGGTTTAGAGGTACTCTGGGAAAAAAATTACGGCTACACTAAGGGCTCCATGAAGAGACCTTGAGAACCTCTCTCAAATAGCACCTATTCTTCCCTTATCTTCATCTTTACTATCTTCACTTGTCCAAGCCATGATTGCCTCATACTTGTTTATTGCAATACTTAACCTCCTAACTGGTCTTCCTGCTTCTACTCTTACCCTCCATAAGCTATTCTTCACAGAACAACCACAGTGGTCTTTTAAAATATAAAGAAGCTCGTAACTCTCCATTACCCCAAAGTTTCTGATAGCTGTCTACACAACTCTTCACATAGTCCACAGGTCTCTGCCCATTTGCTGCCCCTGTCTCCACCACCAACTCCATCTCTCACTAGCTCCCTCGTCCACTGGATCCCAGCTAGAATGCCTTTTCTTCCTTTCTTTCACCTATTTCTCAAACTTCCCATGCAGGTCTGTTTCCACATTAGAGACCTTGTAATTGGTTTTCCTTCTTCCTGGAAAGATCTTCTTCCAGACCTTCACTGTGGCTGTCTTCTTTTCATTTGTATCTGACTTCAAATGACCTACTTTAGCGAGGCCTTGACGCTGTTTAAAATGGTCACCTCCTCCCGCCAATGTCACATCACTCCATCAGTTTTCTTGATATTGTTTATCTCTGCCTAAAATTATCCTATTTGCACTGGCTTATTAAGCTCTATGAGAGTAAGACCCCTATTTGTCTTGTTCACCTTTGAGTTGTGTCCAGCACACACTAGGTACTCAGAAAATATTTGTATCTTAGAAATGCAAACAGATGCTTCCTTTATTTACCTTCTTAGTAACCAGGAAATATCATTGATGATCATGTTCTTGTTGCTGCTTTTTTGTAGTGAAGACTTGCTGAGAGTTGAAGAGATGGGGTACTAAGCATATTTGGAGTTATTTTAAACATAGGATCATTTATTCATCTTGCTCCAGTAGTCAAGAATAGAAATGTAATCATACTATACTCTACCTTTATTTGAATTTTCTGACTTCTCCAAATCCTTAGTGAAACTGATTAAACAACTGAGAGAACAATCCCTTTTCTATTTCCTTCTTTACTAAAGTCTCTGGATTGTCAAACCTCACAGTTGGAGAAGTACTAGGGTAATATATGGTGAAATCTAGATCAGCCTTTGTACTGCACAATCCATTAAAACACAGAACTAAAAGCAGCATGAAAGAAAGGTGTTGAAATAGCATTTGGGTTTATTCTTTCACCTTTTCTAGGAAATGAATGAACTATATTGGCAAGTTATATTGTATAGTATTTGCGGTTTTATGATATGAATATCAAAATAAGATTCTGGGTGAATGGACTATAATGCAATAAAAATATAGTATTATACATGATAGATTTAAACTGTAATAATATTTTAATAATTAGAACAAAATCGAAACTAAATTTGGATAAGTATTTACCATTGTAAATATTTATATGCTGGTTATTTGTTTTGTGGGAGAGTATTTTTCTCTTTCACTAATCTTTCTAGATTCCATTCCTAACTATTAATTGGCTACTTTCCAAGGACTTAAAGTTCAATTGGAAATTGAGAATTATTTCCCCATAGAAACTGTATGACTATGTTAAGCTGGTATACAAAATCTCTGAAATAATAGAAACAGTCATATCATTGTTATTATAGCAAAACATATACTGAGTTATAATGTGAGATTTCACGTGTATTTTTCCCCAACCCCAGTGTTCTCATCTCACCAGCTCCCAGTGGGAGTGGAATGAATGAACAAAGATGCTCAGTAGGCCTAAGCTCCCCTGGTGCAGGTCTTGGTAGGTGCCAGACCCTGTCTGCAGGTGATTGGGATGTGGCCATGGGAGTGTTATAGAAGGGTGTTCATTTTGCCCTCGGTGGGGAGGCAGGGGAGTACATGTTTATAGTGGTTGCCACAGCAACTCGTAGAGATGAAGGGAGCACTGGATCCTTCCATATACCAGATACAGGAAGTTGTGTGTTTGTACGTAAATGAATCAGATATTTTTACTCATAATTCAGATGATTTCTAAAATCAGAAAAGATGAAATGACCAGAGCTTCTCAATATGAGTCATGTAGTAATACAATATTTGTTTCCATGTGTTCATCATTATCAATTGGGTTAATAAAATACTGCTGACTTTTGTTACATGTATATAATGCTTCAAAAGTCAGATGGTTAGTTGGTTAAGTTGATTAAGAAATATGAACAAAATGGCTTTAGTGATTTGAAGATTGATCTAATAAAACAGTGAAACCAGTTTTTCTGTTTTTCTCATTTAAATTTTTTTTCAATAAATACTAGATTATATATTTGAAGTTGAATAATTTATGTAGTTATTTCTCACTCTGGTTTTTAAAAGTCGCAGACTTGATTTAAGGTTATTTTGAATTTAATTTTTATCACAGTAAATTTATATTTTATATATACTTTATTATTTATACTTTATCACAGTATTACATATACAGAAGTCAAGGTAGTATAACTATCATGAGAAGCAGTTGTCCCTGCTCCTCTATTTCCCCACCTCAAGTTCTGCTCTTCAGAGGCAACTATTTTTTCATCCCTTTAGATATCTCTTCCCATGTTAACCACTGTTTTTTCTGTAAATATTATTTGTATAGTTTTAAAATTTTTGTTGTGTTTTGAAAATTCCATATTGATTTTCCATTGTGGAAGTTGAGATACTTCTTCCCCCACATTCACAAGTTTCCTCTCCCCCCAAACTTCCCCAAATAATTTTACCTCAAGTTCTTGGATTAAGTAATATTCATTGTTTTCATTGTTATGACTCTAGAAATATGATTTATGAGCAGCTTGGTTTGCTGTGTAAACATTTCCTTACAGCATATCTTCTGATGGCTCCTCTGATGACTCGCTCCATCCTTTTGCCCCAGGAGGCTGTCTTGGTGAACTGACTGATTCATTTCTACCGACATTTTTTCTCCCCTCTAATAAACAATTGCCTTGTTCTTTAATTTGCTCAGGGTATAATGTACTCCTCACTAATTCTTTGACTCTTCACTGTAAAACTCCTCTCGTTATGGTTAGACATAATGAAAAAAATCAAGAAAACCATCAGTATCATTTGTTTCCTCAGTTCTTAAAGAATTTATTTCTGGAACCTCCATCTGTTCCTCTTTCATCAGGTTGCTTGCCAGGCAAAGCTATACAAATTTTCTTTGTTTCTCTTCTGATTGGATTCCCTATTTCCTGGATCACATGTCCTCTTTTTTTCGGCCTTACTCCTTTTCTTTGATGTTTGTTACCCTATAGTTTAGTATAAAGAGCTCAATGGAAAGTAAAGATCACTGAGACCATGAAAATCTTTGTTCTGTTTCAGACTTGATTGTTGTTTTCTCTCAGAATTTTTAATGCTTCTAGAGTTTCATTTTTTGTAACATTTTTAAATTGTGAAATGTAACATATTTACAAAAAAGCTTTGAATTTCAAAGTACAAAGGTAACAAGTAGTTATAGAACAGATTTCAGAGCTTGGTGTGGGTTACAATTCCACATTTTTAGGTTTTTCCTTCTAGCTGCTCCAAGGCACTGGAGACTAAAAGAAATATCGATATAATGATTCAGCAGTCATACATGTTGTTAAATCCTGTCTTCTGTTATAATTCTACCTTCTCCTTTCATCTTTCTCCCAATCTTTAGAAGTATTTCGACTATGCCCATTTTAACTTTTTCATGTTGGAAAGCACTGTCATTAATATGGGAGAGAGATAGAACTAGATGATATTCTTGGAGAAGCTGGCCCTTCTGGGTTTCAGGACTTAACTGGTCTAGGAATCCATCTGGAGGTTGTAGGTTTCTGAAAAGTAATCATAGTGCCTGAAACTTTTGTAGAATCTCAGATAGACCCCTAGGTGTTCTTTAGGGTTGGCAGGGATGGTTTTGGTTGGGGTTTAGCAAACCATGGTACATGGCATTATCTGGTTGAATCTTGTGTATGAGAAGCCTCCAGAATAACCTCTCAACTCTATTTGAACTCTCTTAGCCACTGATACATTATTTTGTTACACTTCTTTTCACCCTTTTGGTCAGGTAGGTATTGTTGATCCCACGGGACCAGGGCCAGGCTCATCCCTGGGAGTCATCTCCCACATTGCCAGGGAGACTTTCACCCCTGGATGTCATGTCCCATGTAGGAGAGAATGTAATGATTTTACTTGCAGAGCTGGGCTTAGAGAGAGGCTATATCTGAGCAACAAAAGAGGTCCTCTGGAAGTAACTCTTAGGCATAACTATAGGTGGGCTTAGCTTTTCCGTGATGTAAGCTTTACAAGAGCAAGCCTCAAGAACAAGGGCTTGGCCTATTGGCTTGGGAGTATAGACTTTCATTTTAATCCCCAGTGTCCCATGCATTCCTGCTGGCCTTGATGGTGCCTTGTGATTTCAATTCTGAAATCTTACTTGTTCACTATCTCAAGAGAGTAAACCTTCTAAGTCTCTTCTCCAGGGGTGGTAAGATAGGAGGCCTGGGGAGGTCTGAGTGATTCCTACACAATTTTTTCAAGTGATCCTCTTGTTTTTAGTCACCTTCTGAAATACCTGATGCTTCTAATTCTTGATCCTTTCCAGATTTCTGTCATGCAAATCATCTTGCTTCTTGCTAGCTTCCCCCTCTGAATATACTTAACTTTCAATTGTTCTGCTTTGTTAAGCTGATCTGCATTTATCCTTGTCTTTCCATTGTTCAAAACTTCTAGTTCTTTATTCTTGCATATTTAATTTTTTCTCATTCTTTTACACTCATTTTAAGGAGGAGAGGAAATAAATGTGCTGGGTTTAACTGGATGCCTCTCATAAGTTGGTTAAATACCTTAAGGAGACAAAATATAAATAAACTTATAATGCAGATGTTTCTCTGAAATAAAAAAAAACATGATATTTTCTAAAATTCATTGTCCATTTAATGTCTTCAAAAATGTTAAGATTTTTATTTTTTAACTCATTCTCTTTTCTGTGCAGTAGAGAATCTAGCATTTAGATGATATATATCTGCCCCTCATTTATTAAAAGAAGCACGGTTGGTCCTACCACTCACTCAAAAAGTATAGTCAGAACCTAATTTAGTAATTAAAATTAGTAAATTTGCATATAAGAAGTTGCATAGATTTATTTTATAGGCTCCTGTAAGAGGGTTACGGGTTAGATTTTCACACCATCTAGTATGCAACAGTTAGGCTAAAGCGTATCAAATAGGTTAGTGCTGCTTCGAAATAAATTTGTTTTCAAGAGTATATATGTCTAGCACTTTTTATTATTGAAATTGAAGATGTTATTCAGGCAAAACATTGTTTCATTTTTGTTAATAATATTGCTATAGGAAGGAATCCAATGAAATAAAATGAGTAACAAATCTTAAATATATATCAGGCTCTTGTTATTGGAAATGTAATGCTTTCTACAATATGTGCATGTAATATTAAGCTTATAGTAATAAATTATGATTTAATTTATCCTTTTATGTAATTTTTAAGTGTCTAATTTACTTGAAGTTAATTCATTTAATTATTTTTGATTCAGGGAATTCATGGTCATGTGCTGTGTGTCTTTGTATTCTATTTTTCCAGCCACTACATAATAAATGTTGAAATAAAGCAATCATGTTTTGTGTACCTACTGTAGTGGGGGTTTTTGCCCTCTTGTTCTTGTTTGCTAGCTGCTGGAATGCAGTATACGAGAAATGGAATGGTTTCTTAAAAAGGTGAATTTAATAAGTTATAAGTATACAGTTCTAAGACCATGAAAATGTCCCAATTAAAGTAAGTTTATAGAAATGTCCAATCTAAGGCATCCAAGGAAAGATACCTTGATTCAAGAAGGCCAGTGAAGTTTCTCTCTGAAGTGGAAAGGCACATGGTGAACACAGCATGGTTTGCTAGCTTCCTCTCTAGGCCTCTTGCTTCATGAAGCTCCTCTAGAGGCATTCTCCTTCTTCATCTCCAAAGGTCACTGGCTGGTGGACTCTTTGTGTCTCATGGCTGATGTTCTCATCATTCTCTGTTCTCTCAGAATCTCTCTAGCCTTTTCCAAACTGCTTCCTTTTTTAAAGGATTCCAATAAAGTAATCCAGACCCACCTGGAATGGGTCAAGTCACATGTCCATCTAATCAAGTTTAATGCCCGCAAGTGGGTGATTCACATCTCCTGGAGATAACCTAATCAGGTTTCCAACCTATAGTAGTGAATAGGGATTAGAAGAAACCATTGCTTCTACAACACTGATTAGGATTAAAACATGGCTTTTCAAGGGTACATAAATCCTTTCAAACAGGCACAAAATCCTTTGCCCCTTTGTAAATTAGGCTATCTTTTTGTTGTTGAATTTTAGCTGTTTTTTGTATATTCTGAATATTGAACCTTTATTAGATATATTGTTCTCAATTGTTTTCTCCCATTCTCTATTTGTCTTTTCACTTTCTTGATAGTCTTTTGATGTTCAGAAGTGTTGCTTTTTTTTTCTTTTTTTATGAAGTCCAGTTTATCTAGTTTTTTTCTTTTGTTTCATGTGCTTTTGGTGTCATATCTAAGAAATCCCTATCTAATCCAAGGTTATGAAAGTGCCCTTTTATGTTTCTTCTAGGAGTTTTATGGTTTTAGCTTTTTTGTTTAGGTCCTTGAACCATTTAGAATTAATTTATGTATGTGGTATGAGGTAGGGGTCTAATATTCTTTTGCATTGAGTATCCAATTTTCCTCATATCATTTATTGAGGACGCTGTTCTTTCCCCAATTAATGTACATGTCACCCTTGTCAAAATCAGTTGGCCATAGATGTGTTGTTTTATTTCTGAAACTTTCGGTTCTATTCCATTGGTCTTGTGTCTGTCTTTATGCCAGTACCACATTGTTTTGATTACCATGGCTTTGGGTAGTAGGTTTTGAAATTTTAAGTGTGAGACCTCCAACTTTGTTCTTTCTTCTCACTATTGATTTGGCTGTTGCGGGCTTCTTGTGATTCCATATGAACTTCAGGATTGGATTTTCCATTTCTGTGAAAAAGGATGCTGGGATTAATTTTATGACTTTATACCATTACTGTTTTAATATAGTGAAACAACAAACTTGCCAATTTAATCAAAGTATTATCCACTAGCTTTTCTAAATATCCCTAAATAAAATATTTGTGTATATGAAATGAACGAGAATTAGTCAGGTTAGCATAGTATTGATAAATCCTTCTTGGTTTTGAAAAAGCAGCTTTAAAGGTAGCAGTAGCAAGTAAAATTATCTATTCTTTTCTTGTTTGATATTTCATTGTTTTAAAATACATAAATTCTATCCAGATGGGAGCCACCTACACTCAATGTGTTGTTTGAAGTATTAAACATTTTATTACCTTTAATCATGAAATTCTCAACTAAATTGTTTGGGTATATATCTAAAGTTTTATATTTCAAATGATATTGAGAAAAGTAGCCAGTATGTTTACATTCTTTCCAAGGAACACTTTAATTTATATTTATCTCGCCATTTTCAATTTAGTTTACTTTGAATTTTGGATATTAATATGAATAGCTGTTTATAACATCTGTTGAAATATGCTTGCTTAATGAATCTTTCAAAGGCTATTTTGTTTAGATATAAACGAATGCAACTTGATATGTCATTTTTGTGATGTGCTTTGGACTGGAGACACTCTTCCCATTGATATGGGGTAATTCAATGTAGAGAACACTTTCATTTTGAATGATTTTATTTTTATTTACCTAGATTTTGAATACTTGTTAACAAAATAACAATAGATAAAACATACTTGCAAAAACTTTTTCAAAGAACCTGTGAATTGGAATAATTTATTTACTCCATTATCTGTTGCAAAATAGGAGGAAATGTTTTTTGTTTCTGTACTCATCTTCTCTGTAAAAGCTTTGCCAGAAAGGTATGATATATTTGGGTGTCAGGAATCACAAGTGGAAATAGACTTGCAGAGCTGCATATTTTCTTCTAGGTATGGAATAGTGATTTTTTTTTTTACTTTTATAAAATATGCAAAATATAGTGGGGGAATTTCATAAACTATGTTTTTAGGAAAGATTGGTAATTATTGATAAGTGAATTAATGTGATTTTATTTTGTTGGGTGTTAAATGCTTAGACTGTTTTCACATTCAATTTATCATTTGTCTTTCCATGTAACAGAATTGAAATATTTTATGAGGGAAAGAAATATGCATTTGATTTTATCAAATCATGGAATCATCTGTGATAAGAACCTATTAAAAATTCAGCTTTTCTAAAGTGGTGGTTTTGTTTTGAGTATGTTCATTAATTGAAAGAAAATATGATATTTCCTAAGTAGTTTTAATGTTCTATTAAGTGTTTACTTGATTTTTAATTTTAAGGAGATTCTATTATTGGGAAAAAATGTCTATTTTTGTAACCACCTTCTGTATATATATCATACTTAAAATTTTCTTTCACATTCACTCGCATGTTCTGAGAGTAAGTGTATATATATATCTTTATCATTTATCTGAATCTGTATCTGTAATCTATCTAAACCTGCCTCAGGTGGCACCCAAAGCTCCCTGACCTTCCTGCCTTTGCCTTATTATCCAGCAGGCTCAATTCTTGCAAACTTCTGCCTTCTTTTTATGAGTAAGAGCAGAAGAAACTGATTTGAGAACATGTTATCTGGGAAAAGGATTTCAATTTGGGCAAAATAAACTCTCCACCAAACTTCTGGGGTAACTTGACTCTCCCAGCTGAATAAAAAAAAAATCTGGTTAGAAAATAAGACTGTCATCAGCCAGACATTGCAAATTCCTAAATAGATGAGAAATTGGTTTCTGCCTTAAAATATCAAACCATTTTAAAATTTCAATTTTCAATTTGTTGTTACTATGTGTGTGTTTATGTGTATACACTCAAACATTCATATAGGCAGTTTTCTCTTTGCATAGTAGTAAGAGATTGTGAAAACAACAGTACAGCTGAAACTGTGCAAAATGATCTTAAACAGAAAAAGTATGATATTTCCATGACCTTTAAATTTTTTATCAAAATATTAAAAGCTCTCTTTCTGTTGCATACAAATGTATAAGTGAAAAAAAATAGTAAAGCTACTATTTATTTAATGCAACATTAGAATGACAGTATTTTATTTCTCTGTAAAAAGCTGATCAAAAGCAGTTTGAACAGTGCTTACTTTTTTTTTTTCCTTTGGTCAGGTAACTTACAATACAGATTGAGTATCTTTTCTGTGCTTTGGTGAATTGTCATATTCCTTTCTTTGTTCAGGCTAACCTTTTCATCACAACTACTTTGCTTATTTATGTCACTAAGTTCTCCTTCACTGGGTCCCTCTGGCTGCATATCTGGTCTCTCAAATGGCAGCTTGGTCAACATTCCCAAGGTCAGCTATTTCTTCTGTAACTCCATTTACACTCAATTCTGATTTCACTTCCAGCATTATCACTTTTCATGTTTCTGCTGCACTTCCATCTTTGTTGGCCAATTCTTCTTCTTATTTTTGTTTTAAATGTCACATGAGTTTGTCAATGAGAGATGTGGATGCAACACGACACCCTTCACCATCTGTACATTGACTGAATAACAGGTACACGGTGACCAGTCACTGACACGACTCTTGGAAAAAGTGACACGATTGGTCACTGGTTATTATGTGCATTTATTATTTACATAAGGATTTGTGAACCGAAGAGCTAACCTCAGAATTTGGGCTTTCTGAAATTATTCACATGTAGAAAACTGTTTTAACTAAAATTTATACTGTATTGTTGGAGGACTAGTTTGTTTAAATATAGCAACTGAAATTCTTGCATATTGGGAGCATGCAAAATGAGGGTTGTCTATATAAATAGTTGATTTTTGCATGTTGACCTTATATCCTACAACCTTGCAAAATTTGCTGTTTTATTTTAGTTGTCTTTTTATAATTTCTTGGGATTCTCTACATAGATAATTATGTCCTCTGCACAGGGATGTTTTACCTTTTTCCTTTCAACCCTTGTGCCTTTATCTCCTCTCTTTGTCTTACTATACTTACTAGGGCATCCACTTTAATATTGGGTACAAATGGAGAAAGTGGATATTATTGCTTCATTCCTGATTTTAGGAAAATAGCAACGAATATAATATTTTAGATTTAGGCTTTTCATAAATGTCTTTTATTAATTGTTGAAGTTCATTTTTATTCCTAATTTTGCGAAGAGTTTCTATGATGAAACAGTATTGAATTTTGTTAAGTGAAAATTTCCGCATCTTTGGAGATGAGCATATATCCTCACCTCAGCTTTAAACTGTTATTCTGATGAATTTCACTGATTGATTTTTTCAAATGTTTGGCCAGTCCTGCAGCCCTACAGTAAACCCAGTTAAGTTGTATTCAATTTGATAATACTTCATTAATGATTTTTAATCATTAACCCTGTAGTCATGAGAAATACTAGACTCTTTCTTTACTTGTCATATTCTTTGTTTGGTTTTGGTATCATGGTTTTCTTGCTTTCATCAAATGAGTTGGTAGTGTTCCCACTTCCTTTATTTTCTGAAAGTTTATTTAAGGTTGGTATCATTTCTTCCTAAGTGTCTACAGAATTTGTCAGTGAAAATGTCTGAACTTACAGTTTTCCTTATTGAAAAGTTTTGCTTTTTTTTTTTTTTGAAGCCATATTCTTTATGATTGAGTCAGGTCTATGAGACCAGCAGGATCAAAGAATACCCACCACTGGGTTTAAACAAGCAGTATTTGAAATATACTTCATTAAGGCTTGTTGGCAGTCTTCTTGGTACTGTTAAATCAGACCTCAGTCTAAATCTGTTTTATGTAATTTTTTTTTCTCTTGAGACTTCTCTGATCAGTTTTACAAATTAGGATCTTCTGTCGATATGATTAAAACTCTTTGACCCATTCTCTTACTCCTGCCCTTCCTGTTCCATTGATTCTTGCATTTCACCAGTACCTCTGAGCACATAACTGAGGATGAGCCTGGGGCTGTCCTTGTTAAGGCCGGAACACCAACATTATAGACCCTGAAATGAGGAGAAAGAAGCTTCATCTCGAGCAGCGATGATCATATAATAACTTGGGTTGTACTCATTTGGAATTTAAAACTTATTTGATGGCTCTTGACTTTTCCTTGATCCTCACTCCCATCCCTTCTCCATCCCGAATGTAGTTTTCAGTCATTGCTGTAGGGAAGTAGAGCACTCTGGCTTCAGTGCACTTTCATCTGGACTTCAAAGTGAAGTCACTGTCTATTTTTCTGTGCTTTCCTCAAGAAATCAAATAAAAGCTAAAGAGCGAAGAAAGGCTTTCTTTTTTTTTCTTACAAAAATAAGATTGCTTGTGTTTTGTCATTAACACCTTCTCTTGAATTTGAAAGTCTAAGTGTTATTTACCACTCATGATTTCATTTATTTTTCAAATTTCTCCTTTTATATTTTAAAGTTTCAATGGATATAAGGTTAGAGTAATTGAAATAGAAAGAGGCAAAAGGCAGCTATGTTAATGAAAAGTTAATGGGATTGGCAAATTTTCCAAGGAGAGAGAATTTTCATATCATATACATACAATGAAATCACTCAGAGCGCATAGCCAGTAAAACTAATAACAGACCTGAAATTCTAAAAGAGCAGACACTGAGAACAAGTTTAAAATTCTGAAAGAGAGAAGACGCTGCCTAGCTTATTATTTAAGTTTGCCAGGCCATGCAAGACTGATGTGGATCTATAGTGAGCTGCAGGTGGCTGGATTCCGAGAGTGTTGGCTATAGTAGGACCAACCAATAACTATTTTTTTGCAAGAAGTTTCACACCCAGACTGCAAGTAACTTTGACATATTTAAAGTATTGAAGGCATTGAATATTGACCCAACCAAAATTGTAATGGTATTCGGAAGATGGGAGCCAAACCTTATCTATCATGAAGGGAAATTAATAGGAATTGTTGAAACCCTTTTTTTTTTTTTGAGTGTCAATGTAGGGACAGATATTGAGACAAATACCAATTGAATGCATTGTGGCAAGGATTTCAGAAATAGGTGAGAAATGATGTGTGATTGCTGTTTTTTATTCCTAGGCACTTGTATAACTTTTTTTTTAACAATAGAAATGAAAATGGTTGTTGGGAAAGTGACTAAGCCAGAAAAAATTATAAAGTTCCTGAACCATAATATGTAAGCTTTTGAATGTTTCTTTATTCTCATTTAAAAAATTAAAAATTATTTTATTTAAGATTTCTTAAAATATGCAGGCAAAAGTTACTGTGATTGTTTTTGCTCAACTGGAATAAATAAAGTCATTTAGATGTGGATACATTTTTAAAAGTGACATTCACTGACAATGAGAAAAGTTGAAAGATTTAAGTAAAATATATTCATTTCACAAATCATTGCTTTCTGTCTAGTTTTAAGTTGATATTCAAAATGCAAAAATCATTTATTTGTATATCCAGTACAGCTGGCCTATTCATTCATGTGATCTATTGTATGTGATGTTCCCTAATATTTATGGTAATAGTAATAAATGTTGAAGGGTAGTTTTAAAGGAATCTTCTTGGCAGGTTTTCTTCACTGTATTAACAGATGAACAAAGAAACTTGTTCTTAGTAATTAGTGTTTATTTGATATCAGAAAAAAGGTTAAGGCCTCTTAACTTGCTAAATGACTAATTCATCTTTCCACATATCTTCTTGACATAAGTAAAGACTTCAAGCCACTTTTTTAGAAAGTGTGGATACAGTGTGCTTTTAATTTGATAAAACTGTTTTAGCAAATATAGTAGTTTTTAAGAATGTGGTTTTCTTGACAGTCCAAAAATGGGTGTTCTTTGCAAATATCGTTTTTATTTAAGTTTACACATTAATGTTCAGAAGAGATATAAAGGAAAGTCATTTTAACGCTTTTGCATTCTTCTTTCATTTTTACTTATTTTCCTTGATAAGAAGGTATTAGGAGATGTTATTTCGTTGTTTGTGGGTTTTTGTCTTTGCCTCTTTAATTTCTAATTTTGGAGGACAATGGCAAAACTAGCCTGTTTAGGGTAGAGGCAATATCTGGGGGGAAAAAGTGAAGAAAAAGAATTGACAAAGTAAGATGCAATAGACGTGACTCTCTGTTTTGCATAAAAGGTGGCTAACTCAAAGAAAAGCCAAAAGAAATTCATTAACTTATGTAAGTGAAAAGTCCAGGACTATCTTGATTGCCCAGACTTACTTAGATAATGTCATTGGGACTCTTTTTCTCTCGTGATCATTTCTCAGCTGTTAGTTTCCTTTGTGAAAGGAACCATAAGAAAAAACAAGTGTTTCTCAACTGGTTGAGCAAAAAATCTAGTCCCCAGACTGGTGATAGCACACTGGTTTGACTTGGGACACACACCGACTTTGAACCCCAGTCTCGCTCTCTTTCTCTCTCTCTTTTTTTTAAGGAGATGTATTCTTGATTGGTAAGGGCCATTTACCTGCCTTAAGAGACAGGATCGAGGGTCAGCCCAAATGGAACCACAGGGATCAGAGTCAAAAACAGTTACGGCTTCATCAGAAAAAAACCGCACTAAGCAATGAGAACTTATTTCAGTCAAAATGAGTAGATTAAAAAAGATTCTATTAAATATGGTTATCTGGGATTCATTTACTTTTCATTTTTAAGTCAGAAGATACAGATATCTGTAATAAGAGGTTTTTCTGTTTGTCAACCGCTAGCTATAGCAATCCTACTGACGTTAACATTTTCCTATGATACACATTTTAAAGAGATATGAAAATGTCTAGAAGTATTTGCTGCCCTACAAATGTCAGTAAATCACAACAGCAGTGGAGCTCAAACTAGTCAGTGTGCCTCACATATTTTGATACTTCTGAGCTGGCTTGTTTATTTATTAGCTCTTGTGTTAGATTTGCATGCAATATTTGCTTGGTGTTATTTTTTGATGAACTGGCTTAATGCTCTGGAAAAATTGATCTCAACATTACTTTAGCTCTGATTTGAATTATTCTTATTGGCATGTTAAATTACAATCTAAACTGTTACATCATAACGTTAAATAAATTTTGCTTTGTGCTTAGCTGGAATGTTTAAAACACACATGTAAGGAGTACTAGCATATCCAGTATATTCAGGCAGAATTACTTCAGTGCAATATGTGAGATGCCAAATTAAATAGAATATAAAAATATGTTGATTACCCTTCTCTGACACACTTTGGAGAATGTTTTGTTCTTTCTCAAGTATGTATAGTCATAAACAATGATATCTACCAGTTGAAAAGAGTTTACTTTATACTCAGGCATCTGCTTCCTACACGTTATACACACAGAAGGCATCTTGAGGTGGGTAAGATGTGATGCCAAAGGCAAGAGAAAGTCCCTTTCTTCATCAGTGATAACTTTGAATTAAGGGGAACCTGCTGCTTCAGAAAAGCTCTCCATGCTGTTATTGCCAATTAAAAATCACATTTCCAGGAACAGAGAAAATGCATGCACCTGAAAACAGCTCATCTCCTAAGGCAAATACCAAAGCTCACGTACAGTATTTCATTTGTCTTTCACACAAATCAATGCTTATCCTTAAAAAATAACTTCATTGCAGGTCTTTATAGCCAAGCCTTTTTAGTTATCCCCAGTGAAAGTGGTGGGTAGTGCAACGGGGACCCAGTGGCAGAATTCTTGCCTGCTATGCCCGAGACCTGAGTTACTTAATATTACACATAAGGAATCTAGAGTTTAGTGAGGTAACGTATTTTTGCTCAAGGCCATTGATCTTAGAGGTCAATAAAGTTGGGATTCGGAGCCTGGACTCCACCTCAGACCTTTACTCCACTATACTATCTTTGAAAGTTGACTGAACATATTATAAACTTTATTAAATGAAGGATGGTGCCTGGAGATACCCTGCTGTTTTATTCAGTTCCATTTTCAGCTTGTACCCCAGTTCTTATCAGGATAGAGGTTAAGAAGCACAGCGGTACCTCTGGTACAGCTCACTCTATCCCCAGCAAACCCTTCAGTCCTAACCACATCCATCCACCCACCCACCCACCCATACATCTAGGGCATGGTTGATTCTAGTAAGTACAGGGACAAAAAGGCAAATATGTATATACTCTGTGAGTATTGGGAGGGTTTAATTTTAAATATAATGGGATGGTGGGCATTTTGGAATGTGTTTCGTATTCAGTGGAGTTAAAAGAAGGTGAATTTCTGCTGGTGAGCACAGCTCAGATGAGATGCTTCGTAGGCAAAGAATATTACTAATATTACACAGCTGTACTCCTAAGTAACCAAGCTGATTAAAAGAACATTATTCTGAGGTAATAAGTTGCCAAGCATGGTTTAGAAAAATAATTTGAAAAATTAATATGATCACTTTGGAGAATGTGAAATAATACTGAGTTAGGCACTATAGGCATTTTCATTTCTAATAATTAGGTGGTGAAATGCCTACACATGGATAAGATTATTTTAAATAAAATCTTATTAAGACAATGATGACTTTCACTAATATATTTATGTGGCCATCAATAAAGGTAGACATTGCTGATTTTTAGTGAGTTTATAAAATATTAAATACTTATAAATTTTCTTTTTGCTTTACATTTATATGAGTGTGTTTGTACATGTGTATCCTATATATATGTATAACCTTTTATGTTATGTTCTAAAGCATCATCACTTATGTTAATTTTACAGTTTCCTCAGCATGTTGTCAGAGATTTTTAAAAATTACCGTATTTTAGACTTATGATTGATCTTTCGTGAAAGAAAAAAGAGGAGTGGAAGTTGTTAGAATTATCACATCATCTTGATTACTTCCGTTTCATAAGGTACCTTCATGCACCTTAGCATAAAGCGAGAAATAAAAACTTGAAAATTTTGCCTTCTAGTATGTGAAGACCTTATCTAGATCCACAGTTACATTTTAGCATTGATAGAAAAATTTTCTTATTAGTAGTGACATTTTACTTAAGCATTAGCCAAGAAGCTTGTCCACCACATATACATTTCATATTCTTTCATATTAAAATATGCATAATCTATAATAGTCTAGATATTATATAATGGTAATTATAACTGAAAAGTTTCCTTAACTTTTTCTAAGCTCTTTGTTCACAGGCACACCCATAATCCTATTTCTTACATATATGAAATTGGGTAAAAATAATTGAATATTTCTTTCGGACAGGTCATGATTTGCTCCTTGGAGTCAGCTTCTTTGATATTCATAATCTGCGTTCAATATGGAGAAGGTATCAGAGATGAAACGGAATCTTCCCTGACTACCTGTAAAATTTGCAGGGGTGGAAGAGGGACTCATGCTACAAAACTGTCTTATTTGAGCTAAAGGTTTTTGTTTTAGAGGATAAGGTTTGAAGAGATTTCCTGTGATGTAAGGGTTCTAATTACCCTTAGAAAAAATCGTTGGGCTTCTATGTAAAGAACACCTAAGCAGCAGTATTTTAGAGTGGCCCAGAGTACAGCATTTGAAGGTCTGTTCTCTGGGTTAAATGCCATTTTAAAAATCCAACACCTTATCCACTGTTTTTACTTTACTGAATGTTTCTGACATAATTAGCTTGATATAGTTAATCGGTGCCTACAGTATGTGTGTGTATATATATATATATATATATATACACACACTGAATAGAGGTTACAGCAAAATATAGTAGACAAGGTCCTTCCAATAAAAGAGATTAACATCTTTTTGAACACACCATGGCACCTTGTGTTCTAGACATTGGGGATTCCTTGGGAACAAAACTGACAAAATTGCTGCCTTCACTGAGTTGAAATTCTAGTGGAAGATAGATATGTTGTATTTTAGGAGGTGATAATTGCTATGGAGAAAAGTAAAGCAGGGAAGAGGTTATTGGAGTGTGCTAGGATATATGAGGAGGTTAAATTTTAAATGTCACTGAGAAGGTAACGTTTGGCAAAAGTCCTGAAGGAATTGAGGGAATAGGCAGGAGTAATCCTAGGGAAGAGGATTCCAGGCAGAGGGGAGAGAGAGTGCCAAGGCTCTGAGGAGGAGTTCTGGTGTGTTAGAAGAGCAGGAAGACCTCTAGGATTGACAGGAGTGAGTGAGGGGAGGGCCAGGAGGGTCCAAGAAATAAAGGGTGTAAGGTATAAGAGCTGAGGTGTGGAAGACTGGATGGAGTTGGTTTTAGGGAAGGTGAAGAATTCAGCTTTGCACACAGTAAGATGGAGTTGCCAATATATTAATGTGTAACTGAGAAGGATGAGGAGTTAGATTTAAAAAAAAAAAAGTTCTGGGAAGCAGTCCAGGCTAGGAGTTAGCAATATGTAGATGGTATTTAAAGCCATGAGTGTGGACAGATTGAATTGACAAAGAAGCTAGCTAAAAGAAAAGAAGAGGTCCAAGTATTTCCCTTGGGCACTTTGAATGTACTTGACCCAGCAAGGGAGACTGAGAAGGAACAGCTCAGAAAGTGCCAAGTCATGCAAGCCAAGTGGGGAAAAAAACTGACTTTAAGGGACTAGAGTGATTACTGTGTCAAATTTTGCTGATAAATAAGGACTAACAATTGACTGCTATATTTAGCAACCTGGGAGGACATTGGTGGCCTTGAGATGCAGTGGTGAAGCAAAAACATTAGAGAGAATAAGAGAATTGGAAACTGACTATAGTTAAGTTTTTTGACTTGTTCTTAAGGGGAAAGGAGAAAAATGAGGTCAAGTTTGTGTGTGTATGTGCATTAGTAAAGATATTTGTTGGCTGATGGAAATGTCCCTGTAGGGAGGAAACAAATGATACAAGAGAAATAGGGGAGAAATGCTGGAATGATACCCTTGAATTGATGAAGTATTTCATGTAGTCAGAAGAACATGAGCCATGTTTCAAAGATAAAAACATGTTTTATTCAAGAGAGAATGAAGACCACAGAGTTCATGTGAGAATCTTTTCATGCAAATAGATTGAAACCAGTGGAGTACCTGAAATATGAACTAAAGAAAAATGAACTTTATTTAATTGTTTGGGGGATGCTGTTACAGGACATACTAGTTTGAATCAGTGGCTAGCACAAGTGGACAGGATAAATGAGTAAGTGGAGAAACTGTAGATAAGAAGACAAGTAGCTGGATATTAAGTTTAAATCTGAACAATGAGAAAATGGTGAGGGCCCTGGGCAGTGGAGGGGAGTGGGGGAAGAGATACAAAAGACATTATGTAGAAATACCTGGACTGATTGCTAAGAAGGAAACAGATTGGTGACTGATGATGAATGATATATTTTAATCATAGATAAATAATGTTTCCAATAATAATCGATACTTTATTAATGGATATTATATTTTATTTCTTATAGTTATGAATTTAAAATATAATATTAATTATTTTTTTCACTGAACACTTAAGACCTAGTTGCTGTTATCAGTATCTGTCGCACTTAATCCTGAAAATCCTTCTAATCGTTAAATCATTATTCTTGAACTCATTTAGCTTCTGATCCCAATTATATTATATTTATTTATATCTTTCACTCTTACTAACTAGGAGTAATACTGGTTTCTTATTCACCTTTATATAAGAGCAGAGTAGACTGTAATGTTTGTTCAAAGAATAATGAATCAATATTTTAAGGCTTCTGTAAATAGTTACTGTTGAGGCAACTGAGGATACTTGAATATGGACAGTATTTTAGATTATATTGTAGAATTATTTTTCTTCTGTGTGATAATGCTGTTTTGTTTTTGTCATGTGGGAGAATGCTCTTATTCTTAGGAATTGCATGTGAAGTACTTACAGGTGAAGTGCCTTGGTGTCTGCAACTTGCTTTAAAATGGCAAATTAACAACATGTATGGGGGAGGGGGAGGAAAGCAAATGTTAAAAAGTAGTGAATCTGGGTCAAGAGTTGACAATATTTTTCTGGAGAGAGCCAGAAATTAATTATTTTAGGCTTTACCAGCCTTATAATCTGTCACAGCTACTCAACTCTGTAATTTTAACAGGAAAGCAGCCACAGATAATATATGAGCAAATGGTTTAGCTGTGTTCCAAAAATCTTTCCTGATGGACACTGAAATTTGAATATTGCATAATTTTTGTGTCATTATTACTCTTTTGTTTTCAACCGTTAAAATTGTAGAAACCATTCTTAGCTTTGGTGACGTACAAAATCAAGAGGGCAGACCAAATTTGACTCATGGGCTATAATTTGCCAACTTTTGTTCGATTTGCCAACTTTTGTTCAATGTGCTAAATTTTCAACTCTTCCATAGACTTGAAAATTTTCACATTAAAAAGAAGAGGGAAAGGGGTGGGCCACATTAGCTCAGCAGGCAGACAGAGTTCTTGCCTGCCATGCCGGAGACCCAGGTTTGATTCCCGGTGCCTGCCCGTGCAAAAAAAATTAATAATAAAATAAACAAGGGAAAAGGTGAATGGAAGTTACTTACCTAAGAATAAAAGTAAAACTGAAGAAACAGTTTCAAATTGAATTACTCCTCACTGCTGTAACAAAAGGGGACAGTAAAGAAAGTCTCAAGGGAATACAGTTCTTTGAAGAAACTTGTTTTGGTGGAAAGGAGAGAGAGAATAGTAGTCACAGATGGAGGATAAGTGGATAATCATAGTTTATTATCCAAATGGTGATTATTTTGAAAATGGAAAGTGGTACTAATGATAATTTGGCCAGAATGACCAGTACAAATTAGGATGTGTGGCTACCCTAGATACAGGCTTAAAGTTTTATTTGTTTGTTTGGTTGATTTTGTTGTAAAGCAGGAGAGACTTTGCTGTGCTTAAGAGATGAAGAGAAGTCACCAATATTTGAAAAAGATAAAGAGTGTTTTCTGGGCAAGTCTCTGATCTATATTGAACAAAAATACACTTACGAGTTAAGGGGGGTAAAAGTAGGTTATTGAAAGGATACAACAGAGAATTTCACAGCATCCAAACACTGGAAATGGTGTGTATCTTGTCAAGTGGGACCTGGAACAGCAAGCCAGAATTACGGTACTTCTGCTGTCTCTTAAGCTACGTGGGTTTCTTCTTCTTTCATTGCTTCCCTTCATTTTCTGGCTTTTCTCTGCAGAAGGAGGGAAGGATTGGTGTGTGAATGTTTGCAATGATAGGAAAATGGAGATAGCACAGGTCTGAAGTTGCCCATTTTCTCGTTCAGGTAGTTGAGATTTTTTTCATTCTGACAGTAGGGAGTGTATAGGGTAGGGTTTAGGTTTACTTCACAGGTATTCTATTTGTTCATCTTCAACATGCAGCACATTTTGTTATCCTCTCAACGTGTCAAGAAGATCTTTTCAGACTTCTCCACAGAAGAGTCAATATGGCAGCATAATGAATATCTTTAGGGCTGTTACCTGGAGTAGTTCTCCGTGAAGACTGTTACATAAAAAATGCACTGGAATGTTATGTTCTATTCCATTATGTACTCATATTTATTTACTTTTTTCCCCAAAAAACCTGGGTTAAATTGAAGCTCAAGGAAGATGTGCCATATTAATTCTTGCGGGGGGGGGGGGCTTATAATGCCTGATACCGGGTTGTAATCCTGGAGGTAGGAACAGTCACAGTTACAGATTATGAACATCATTATGCCCTGGATATGTGGATATCATAATTTGGGAGGCATGGATATAAGGTTGATTATTATGTAGATGCAAAAGGACATTAATCCTATGGACTTTATACATAATGTATTCAAGAAGTGTTAAATGAATTTATGTTTATATGCACATACTTCATTGTCATTTAAGTTTTTTCTTTTTAATGTAAGCTATGCTTTTTTCTTTTTTTTTTTACACCTTTGGAATAATTGAGAAAAGAGAAACTGAGTTTAGGGGGAAATGAAATTGAAGACAAAGTGAATAATAGAGAAGAAGGGAGAGAAAGAGGAGAAAGCTGCTTTGCTTTTCAGTGGCGCTGGCTTTTGTCCCAGTTCTCAACACCCTCCTCCTTCTCATAGACCTGGCATTTTGCTTTTTTCTGAATAAACTTTCTTCCTTTCTGTTTTCTTCCTAGCTAACTCTTAACCATCCTGTATCACTCTATTTAATCATCCGTTCATCAGGGAAACTCTTCAGACTACCTTGAGTAAGTAGGTCATGTTCTCAAAGCTCCCATGTACCTCTCTGGAGTCCGTGACTTATAATTTTAGGTTTATGTGTGCATAGTTCATTGTTGTGTGTCCCCCATAACCTCCTGAAGGCTAGGGACCTTGCTTGATTTTGCTACCAGCATAGTGGATGATCTATAGAAAGTGCTTGACTAGTACTTTTTGAATGAAAATGTGAAATATGTAATAGACTGGTATAATTGAGGGAGAGCCATCTCCTTATCTCCTGAAATCATCCAAGATGTTGAAGCTGTGTTTGCCCTTCTCGGAAAGGGAATATTATTAAATTGTTAATACCTATGCATATCCAAGTGTGAAGAACAAATTGTCTTTTATTCCCACCTTGATTTTAAAAATTATATTCCTTTCCCCAGGACCATGACTATTGAATTGGAAGGTAAGAAGTACTAAGTTTATTAATTATTTAACACAAGAATTTAAAAATTCTTATAGTGGTCAGGATAATGCTTTCCCTTTGATAGATGTTTTTAATATATAATGATGATAGGAGCCAAAGCTGACCTAGCTGCTGAGGTGTAATAGTCCCTGTTCCTAGGGAGCACTTTATGGAAAACTTGATTAATTTTAAGTGTAGCTTTCCTCTTAACGTGAACAAAGAAAAACAGTTAACCTTTATTGATAATGCCATGTTAGCTTAGAATGCCAATGTGTATGATATTGGAATACATGTAGTATATATAATTAAACTAGCAGTTGAGGTTTCCATTTTCAGAATTGAGGTTTGGCAGTAGTGTAAAGGAATTAGTTTTGCCTGTCACTTTCACTTTCCTTGGCTGTGACTGGAGAGCTCTAAGTGTTTTTTATGCTTGTAAAGGGAAGTACTGCTGGCCATAATATCTCAGAAAATTTTTTTGAGACAGTTGGGAGCAAGGGGAAAATTCAGTACACGTTAGTGCCTGATTATGTTCTGTTTTGCTCTTTGTTATGTACTGTCCTACTTGAGATATATCTGTTAAATAATCGAACTTAAAAATCATCACCCTCTCGTAGTAGTCAGCTCAGGAAATTTTGTATACATTCTGAAGATGCTGGTTTCAAGATCCTTTTTAATTTGCATTTCAAATCCTGAGGCAGGTTCTTTTGTGTATTCTCAGTGATAGCAGATCTTTTTCTTTTGAAGATGATTAGATTCTAAAAAGTAGGCAGGAATAAAAGGTATTTAGAAGTAATATGTATCTGTTAACATAGGTATTAGCCATCTTGATTCAGCTTCTTTTAAAATTTCTTGCATAGAGAATGCAGTCAATCAGAGGTTTGTTGGATGGAGTCAGTCGTTGAGCTATTTATGTTACATATATTCTTAAATTTCAAAATTTCTTTATGATGACTGTGATTAATGTTTGAACTCATGAAACTTGGCATTGCCCATTTTTTCCCCCCATTATTTTATTTCGGTACAAACGTTTCTACTCTCTACTCCCCATAGCCTAGTACTTAATATTAGCCAATTATATAAATATTGTTAATATTTT
>PVIY010032227.1:0-29156 GCA_004026745.1 Myrmecophaga tridactyla
AAGAACTGAAAAATTCTCTTCTGTTAAACAAAACCTAAGCTAGTGGTCCAGAAAAAGCTGAACTGAATGTCAAAGAACAGACAGACAACAAAGTCATCCAGCAAGAAAACCCTAGGTAAAAAAAGTGAAAGCAATCTCCAGAATAAACTAATTAAGGTAATTAAAAGCCTAGACATCAGCAAAAAATAACAAATCACACTAGGAAAATTGAAGATATGGCCCAAAGGAACAAACCAACAACTCAAATGAGATACAGGAGTTGAAACAATTAACTCAGAATGTACGAACAGACATGGAAAACCTCATCAAAAATCAAATCAATTAATTGAGGGAGGATATAAAGAAGGCAAGGAATGAACAAAAAGAAGAAATGGAAAGTCTGAAAAAACAAATCACAGAATATATGGGAATGAAAGGCACAGTAGAAGAGATGAATAAAATACAGTGGAAACCTACAATGTTAGATTTTGAGAGGCAGAAGATAGGATTCATGAACTGGAGGATGGAACACTGGAAATCTGACAAGCAGAAGAAAATATAGGGAAAAAATGGAAAAATATGAGCAGGGACTTAGGGAATTGAATGATAATATAAAGCACATGAATATACATGTTGTGGGTGTCCCAGAAGGAGAAAAGAAGGGAAAAGGAGAAGAAAAAGTAATGGAGGAAATTATCATTGAAAATTTCCCAACTCTTAGGAAAGACTTAAAATTACAGATCTAAGAAGTGCAACATACCCCAAAGAAAATAGATCCAAATAGACATACTCCAAGACACTTACTAATTAGAATGTCAGAGGTCAAAGAGAAAGAGAGAATCTTGAAAGCAGCAAGAGAAAAGCAATTCATCACATACAAAGGAAGAACAACAAGACTATGCGTAGATTTCTCATCAGAAACCATGGAGGCGAGAAGACAGTGGGATGGTACATTTAAATTACTAAAAGAGAAAAACTGCCAAGCAAGAAATCTTTATCCAGCAAAATTGTCCTTCAAAAATGAGGAAGAAATTAAAATGTTTTCAGACAAAAAAATCACTGAGAGAATTTGTGACCAAGAGACCGGCTCTGCAAGAAATACTAAAGGGAGCACTAGGGGCAGATATGAAAAGACAGGAGAGAGAGGTGTAGAGAAGAGTGTAGAAAGGAAGACTATCAAAGGTAAAGGTAAAAAGAAGAATTATTAGATAGGACATATAAAACCCAAAAGGCAAAATGGTAGAAGAAAGTACTATGCATACAGTAATAACAGTAAATGTTAATGGATTAAACTCCCCAATCAAAAGACATAGACTGGCAGAATGGATTAAAAAACAGGACCCATCTATATACTGTCTACAGGAAACACATCTTAGATCCAAGGATAAACATAGGTTGAAAGGGAAGGGTTGGGAAAAGATATTTCATACAAATAACAATCAGAAAAGAGCAGGAGTAGCTATACTAATATCCAACAAATTGGACTTCAAATGTAAAAGAGTTAAAAGAAACAAAGAAGGACACTATGTATTAATAAAAGGAACAATTCAACAAGAAGACATAACAATCATAAATATTTATGCACTGAGCCAGAATGCTCCAAAATACAGGAGGCAAACACTGAAACACTGAAAAGATAAATAAACACATCTACCATAATAGTTGGAGACTTCGATTCCACACTCTCATCAATGAACAGAACATCTAAACGGAGGATCAACAAAGAAACAGAGAATTTGAATAATACAATAAATGAGCTAGACTGAACAGACATTTATAGAACATTACACCCCCACAACAGCAGGATACACCTTTTTCTCAAGTGCTCATGTATCATTCTTAAGGATAGACTATATGCTGGGTCACAAAGCAAGTCTCAATAAATTTAAAAAGATTGAAATCATACAAAACACTTTCTCAGATCATAAAGGAATGAAGTTGGAAATCAATAATAGGCAGAGTGCCAGAAAATTTACAAATATGTGGAGGCTCAACAACACACTCTTAAACAGCCAGTGGGTCAAGGAAGAAATTGCAAGAGAATTCAGTAAGTATCTCGAGGCAAATGAAAACATAACATATCAAAACTTATGGGATGCAGCAAAGGCAGTGCTAAGAGGGAAATTTATTGCCCTAAATGCCTATATCAAAAAAGAAGAAAGGGCAAAAATCGAGGAATTAACTGTTCTCTTGGAAGAAGTAGAGAAAGAACAGCAAACTAACCCCCAAAGCAAGCAAAAGGAAAGAAATAATGGAGATTAGAGCAGAAATAAATGAAATTGAGAACATGAAAACAATTGAGAAAATCAACAAAACCAGAAGCTGGTTCTATGAGAAAATCAATAAGATTGATGGACCCTTAGCAAGATTGACAAAAAGCAGAGAGAGGATGCAAATAAAAAAGATCAGAAATGGAAGAGGAGACATAACCACTGGCTCCACAGAAATAAAGGAAATAATGACAGGATACTATGAACAACGTTATGTTAATAAATACGACAATGTAGATGAAATGGACAACTTTCTAGAAAGGCATGAACAACCAACTTTGATGCAAGAAGAAATAGATGACCTCAAGAAACCAATCACAAGTAAAGAAATTGAATCAGTCATTAAGAAGCTTCTCAAAAAGAAAAGCCCAGGACCCGATGGCTTCACATATGAATTCTACCAAACATTCCAGAAAGAATTAGTACCATCCTGCTCAAACTCTTCCAAAAAATTGAAGAGGAGGGAAAGCTACCTAACTCATTCTATGAAGCCAACATCACACTCATACCAAAACCAGACAAAGATATTACAAAAAAAAGAAAACTACAGACCAATCTCTCTAATGAATATAAATGCAAAAATCCTCAGCAAAATTCTAGCAAATCGAATCCAGCAACACATTAAAAGAATTATACATCATGACCAAGTAGGATTCATCTCAGGTATGCAAGGATGGTTCAATATAAGAAAATCAATTAATGTAATACACCATATCAACAAATCAAAGCAGAAAAAACACATAATCATCTCGATTGATGCAGAAAAGGCATTTGACAAAATTCAATATCCTTTCCTGTTGAAAACACTTCAAAGGATAAGAATAGAAGGGAACTTCCTCAAATTGATAAAGGGAATATATGTAAAACCCACAGCTAACATCATCCTCAATGGGGAAAAGCTGAAAACTTTCCCACTAAGATCAGGAACAAGACAAGGATGTCTGCTATCACCACTGTTATTCAACATTGTCTTGGAAGTTCTAGCCAGAGCAATTAAACAAGAAAAAGAAATACAAGGCATCAGAATTGGAAAGGAAGAAGTAAAACTCTCACTGTTTGCAGATGATATGATACTACATGTCAAAAACCCTGAAAAATCCACAGCAAAACTGCTAGAGTAATAAATGGGTACAGCAAAGTGGCAGGTTACAAGATCAATACTCAAAAATCTGTAGTGTTGTGCTTGCTTTGGCAGCACATATACTAAAATTGGAATGGTACAGAGAAGATTAACATGGCCCCTGCACAAGGATGACATGCAAATTCATGAAGCGTTCCATATTTTAAAAAAAAATCTGTAGTGTTTCTATATGCTAGTAATGAACAATCTGAGGGGGAAATCAAGAAAAGTATTCCATTTACAATTGCAACCAAAAGAATAAAATATTTAGGAATAAATTTAACTAAAGAGAAAAAAGACCCATACAAAGAAAACTACAAGAAATTGTTAAAAGAAATCACAGAAGACCTAAATAGATGGAAGGGCATACCATGTTCATGGATTGGAAGACTAAATATAGTTAAGATGTCAATTCTACCTAAATTGATCTACAGATTCAATGCAATATAAATTAAAATCCAAAAAACTTTCTTTTCAGAAATAGAAAAACCAATAACCAAATTTATCTGGAAGGGCAGGGTGCCCCAAATAGCTAAAAGTATCCTGAGGAAAAAAAGTGAAGTTGGAGGTCTCACGCTACCTGACTTTAAGGTGTATTATGAAGCTACAGTGGTCAAAACAGCATGGTACTGGCATAAAGATAGATATACTGACCAATGGAATACGATAGAGTGTTCAGATATAGACCCTCTAATCTATGGACAATTGATCTTTAATAAGGCAGTCAAGCCAACTCACCTGGGACAGAACAGTCTCTTCAATAAATGGTGCCTAGAGAACTGGATATCCGTATGCAAAAGAATGAAAGAGGCTCCATATCTCACACCCTATACAAAAATTAACTCAAAATGGATCAAAGACCTAAACATTAGATCTAAGACCATAAAACTGTTAGAAGAAAATGTAGGGAAATATCTTAAAATCTTATACTAGGAGGCAGTTTCCTAGACCTTACACCCAAAGCAAGAACATTGAAGAAAGAAAGAAAGAAATGGGAACTTCTCAAAATTAAACACTTTTGCACATCAAAGAACTTCGTCGAGAAAGTAAAAAAGACAGCCTACACAATGGGAGACAATATTTGGAAATGATATATCTGATAAAGATCTAGTATCCAGAATATATAAAGAGATCGTTCAACTCAACAACAAAAAGACAGCCAACCCAATTACAAAATGGGAAAAAGACTTGAACAGACACTTCTCAGAAGAGGAAATACAAATGGCCAAAAAGCACATGAAGAGATGCTCAACTTCCCTGGCTATTAGAGGAATGCAAATCAAAACTACAATGAGATATCATCTCACACAGAATGGCCATTATCATCTCTCACAGAATGGCCATTATCAATAACACAGAAAATGACAAGTGCTGGAGAGGATGTGGAGAAAGAGGCACACTTATCCACTGTTGGTGGGAATGTCAAATGGTTCAACTGCTGTGGAAGGCAGTTTGGCGGTTCCTCAGAAAACTAAATATAGAACTGCCATATGACCTGGCAATACCATTGCTAGGTATCTTACTCAGAGGACATGAGGGCAAGGACACAAACAGATATTTGCACACCAATGTTTATAGCAGCGTTATTTACAATTGTGAAGAGATGGAAACAGCCAAAATGTCCATCAACAGACGAGTGGCTAAACAAACTGTGGTATATACATACGATGGAATATTATGCAGCTTTACGACAGAATAAAGTTATAAAGTATGTAACAACATGGATGTACCTTAAGGACATTATGCTGAGTGAGATTAGCCAGAAACAAAAGGACAAATACTGTATGGTCTCACTGATATGAACTGACATTAGTGAATAAACTTGGAGAATTTCACTGGTATCAGAGACCATCAGGAGATAGAAATAGGGTTAGATATTGAGTAATTGGCGCTGAAGGGAAACAGATTGTGCAACAGGACTGAATGTGAAAACTCAGAAATGGACAGCACAATACTACCTAACTGTAATACAATAATGTTAAAACACTGAATGAAGCTGAATGTGAGAATGATAGAGGGAGGAGGGCTGGGGGCATAAATAAAATCAGAAAGAAAGATAGAAGATAAAGATTGAGATAGTATAAGCTAGGGATGCCTAGAGTGTATAATGATAGTGACTAAATGTACAAATTTAAAAAATGTTTTTGCATGAGGAAGAACAAAGGAATGTCATTACTGCAGGGTGCTGAAAATAGATGGTAATTAATATTTTAAAATGTCACCTTATGTGTGAGACTAAAGGAAAAAATGTTTATTTGGTACAAAATATATATTTTGACTAGTGCATTTCCTAATATAACTTATGTAGATAGCTTGATTGAACAACATAAGTACATGGAACCTTGGGTAGGACATGAGATTTTGTTGGTTTGTCCAGAGTGATGCCCCGATGAATCCCAGAGTGATTCGATCAGTGAGTGGAAAAGTATTTGCAAAGTCCCCTTCGGGGAATGGTGAGAACGGGGAGAAATTCAGCTTCCCCACGTTGAATTCTTGATATTCTCACGACCAGTGCTGACAACCAAAGCTGTAGTCTGAGCCCTCAATCTTGGGGTTTGTTCATATGAAACTTAACCCCACAAAGGATAGGTCAAGTCTACTTAAAACTAGGCCTAAGTGTCACCCCCAAGAGAACCTTTTTGTTGCTCATTGTGGCCTCTCTCTCCAGCCAACTTAAAAAGCAATCTCACCACCCTCCCCCTGTCTATGTGGGACATGACTCCCAGGGGTGTGGACCTTCCTGGCAACATGGAACAGAAATCCTAGAGTGAGCTGAGACTCAGCATCAAGGGATTGAGAAAATCTTCTTGACCAAAAAGGGGAAGAGTGAAATGAGACAAAATAAAGTGTCAATGGCTGAGAGATTCCAAACAGAGTCGAGAGATTATCCTAGAGGTTATTCTTATGCCTTAAATAGATATCACCTTGTTAGTCAAGATGTAATGGAGAGGCAGGAGGGGGAGGGAACTGCCTGAAAATGTAGAGCTGTGTTCCAGTAGCCATGTTTCTTGAAGATGATTGTATAATGATAAAGCTTTCACAATATGACTGTGTGATTGTGAAAACCTTGTGTTTGATGCTCCTTATATTTACCTTATTAACAGATGAGTAAAACATATGGAATAAAAATAAATAATAGGGGGAACAAATACTAAAATAAATTTAGATTGAAATGCTATTGATCAATGAAGGGGAGGGGTAAGGGGTATGGTATGTATGAATTTTTTTTCTGTTTTCTTTTTATTTCTTTTTCTGAATAGATGCAAATGTTCTAAGAAATGATCATGATGATGACTATGCAACTATGTGATGATATTATGTGATGAATTACTGATTATATATGTAGAATGGAACAATCAAAAGTTAAGAATGTTTGTGCTTATTTGGTGTTTTTTGGTATTTAAAAAAATTAATAAAAAAATTAAAAAAAAACTGTTTTAGCTATTCTAGTTCCTTCGCCTTTCATATAAATTGTAAAATAATCTTGTGTATATCTACAAAAATGCTTCTCAATTTTTTACTAGAATTGCACTAAATCTGTATATCAATTTGAAAAAACAAAAAGAATAAATGTGAAGCCTGATGACGGCCATAGTAATAAAAACTCATGATCCATCTCCAAGTTCCTATATGTGATCCAATTGGATATGAAAGTCATATGGCCCAAGTGGTCCAGGCTGTCTGGAGTCTGCACTTGTTGCAGTGCCATCTCTCACTTTGGCCTCTCTCAAAACCAGCAGCCTTACAAGTCACAATAAATAGATCAGAACATAATCTCCAAGAGTTGTGTACGATCCCTTCCCATACTCAAGAGTCAATATATATCTTTACTTCAAGCCTCTTCTCTCCACACATAGTATACAACCAGGTGTGTGTCCAAGACTATGCCTGCCAAAGCCGTCCCTGAGTGGCGGCTATAAGTGCGGAACAACTCTGTTTTGGCTCACACCAACATATCCAAATTGACCACGCAAAAGTCAAGCCTTGGTGTTTTCCTCTTCCTTTGCATTGTTGTGTAGAATCCTCACATGAGGCCACGGAAAGCAGAGGGAGAGAAATCAGTGCAATGGACGTGGATGACATGGGGATAGAGACTACATCTTTGGGCAGCTTACATGCACCCTCTAGGTCCTTTTGGACCCAAACCTGAACATACTGCCGCGCTTCACATGCTGGATGGCAGTTGGGCCTGCCCAAACTTATGATTTGATGGATCTGACTCACCCAGGTCAAGATGGGAAGCTCTGTTTGTGTAGTCACTTGATGTCCCATAATCATTAGCAAGCCAAGAACTGTTTTTCAAATGGTCTGTTTCTTTCTGCTGGGTGATGGCACACCTTTGCTTAGGAACCCTAGGGATCTGGCCGGCAGCCCTCCTGCAGAGGATTGCCAAAAATGCCACATGCTGTCTTGATTTATTACAGATTTTGGAGAGTATGTCCAGACAAGAATACAAGTTTACTTTACTGGAAATAGGCAAGATCTCTAAGAACATGGTAACTGTGAGTCCTTTCTGAGAAATCTACCAGAGTACAAAATAATTGGGGCATGATTGACTTAAGGAGTGGTGGTATTTCCTATGTGTAAAATCATATTATATATGTGTACATTTCCACACAAACTTATATATACACATGCACATACACAAATACCTATAGAATTAAGATGAAAAAGTAAAAATAAGAGAAACAATATAGTATGTAATGGTTATATGTTCTGACAATGTGGAGAGAGTACGAGTATCATAAAACAAAGGGGAAGGTGGAGAGTATATGGAAAGTAGAATAAGTTACGTGATTGCCTTATGACTATTAATAGAGTAAAAGTAGAATATTTCTAACTAGATGTGGTGGGGAAGAGGGAAGGGGAAGAAGAAATTCCAACTAATTTCAGAATTACATATAAGAGGAAACTAATAGTTATATCCACAAAAAGAGGGAATACAGCAATTATGGAGCGGTACTAGAATAAAAATTAGAACAGAAATACATACTTTCTTTAACCTCAAAATATATATCAAAATTAAAGAAAAAGAAAAAAGTAAAAGAAACAACATTGTGAAAAACTACATACACACATATATACACACATGAAATCTTCAATATGTTACTCCATTTTTTTCTGGAATAAAGCATTGCTTTTCAAAACTCATGCCTTTCTGATTTTCCTTCCCTTATCCTGTTTTGTTTTTTGTTGTTTTTGGTGAATGCCCAAAGCATTTTTCTTTAAAGTCTAATAATTGTACCAGAATATGTCTTTGTGTTAGCCATTCTGGGTTAATTTTCCTATGAATGTGGTAATATATATTTGGTAATATATATATGGTTTGTATATATAAGTTAAAATCTTTTATTTTAAGAAAACTTTCTTCACTTTGAATTTTTAATACTTACTCTTTACCATTGCTTAGGTTTTCTTCTCTGGGGTCAGCTATCTTCTATATTTATCACTTTTTCTTGAATCACTTTTACATTCCTTCGTGCATTTCTAATTTTGTTTCACTTTGTTTATTTCCATCCTCTATTTCCCTTACAGTATTATCTTTGGATTCCATTCAACCCTGCATTCCTTCTAGTTTAGTCTGCATTTCAGATTATTTCTAATTTCTTCCTGAGCTCTGTCAGCTCTCTTTTCACATCTGCCTGTGGCCTAGGCATGTTTTTCTGGCCTTTCCTAATTCTAATTTCATATTTTCTTAATTTCCTTTGGCTCATTTTGAAATAATAGATTAGATTTTTCATCTGTTTCATAGTATGTCTATATGGTATATCATCAGTTTCTGTAGACTATTTTTATGCTCATATACCCATTTTTCTTCTTAATACACTTATGAGATTTGTCCACAATCTTTTTCTCTTATTCATGTTTAATGTACATTGTTGGGGACAGCCAGGAAAGCTTTTATTGCTTCAAAGCTATAGGTCTTCAACTTTTATTACTGCAAAGTGCTAAATAAAACATAAGGCCTCACAGTACTTTCACTTTGTGACCTGCCACCTCTACCTCCCTCCTCTAATTTGAACTTCTCCTTGCTTTGCTCCTGGTAATTCTCTCCTGCTGAATTTGAACTTCTCGTGAGTGCAGTTCTTTGCCCTGGAAGGAAACATCTCCTGGTTAACTTCCACACTTCATAGGGCACAGACTGCCTCAGCTTCATGTGACCTCTCTGTGGTCTCCTCACAGTTCCCTATGAATTAGAGCTTGTGAAGCCTTCTCCCAGTTTCAGCCACTCTTTTCTCATTAGTGCACTGAGGTTCCGAGAAGATCTTGCCTTTCGGGATGAGTATTTGGTAGCAATTTCTGGGTGCTCCATGTCAAGGGCCTTCAGATATTCTTCACTCTTAGTTCAAAGCCTCACTGTTTTTATATCTCCTAAGTTCTTTTTTCTGGGGTGGTTTGGGCCCACTTACTTAAATTTGGGGGTACATGAGACTGTCTTGTGAACATAATTTTGTTGAAGATATTTTCTGTTGTTTCGTGTTAGTTTTTTGGTCTTGTTTTTATTTTAATTCAAAGAAATTTAAAACCTATTCCAGTGGCACCACCACCTTCCTTTATATTATATCATATCATATTATATGATATCATAACATATTATATTATTTATTCATATTGAGACAGAGAATTCTGGTTTGCTACTTTCTGTTCGTATGAGTGATTTCATTCATTTATTTATCTAATCTCTTTAGATATTTTAATAGACATTTCATTTCCAAATATTCACATGGGAAAAATACTGCAATTAAAAAATCTTTATGTATCCTTTGCATAAGTGGAAGAGAATTTCATTGCAGTTTAAAACTGAACATGTTCTTATTGGGATTTAGGATAAGCACATTTTCAACTTTACAAAATATCCCATATTGCAAAGATGCGATACCAATTTCCATCCTAAGCAGTTGTATCAGTCAGAGTTCAATGAGAGAAACAATCAGTGGGAAATATATATAAATATTAAGGGATGTGTTACAAGGAGATTTATATTAAAGTAATTTTTGCAAAAATTTGGCTTACAAGATTGCAGGGGCTGGCTAGGCAAGTTCAAAATAGTAGAGTAGCGTTGTGAGTTAGGGCAAGATGGACTTCTCCGGCACAAGCTGAAGCTGTGCCCTGCAAGTGGGCTTTCTTCTTCCAGGAAACTCAGTTCTACTAACAAAGCCTTTAACTGATTGAATCAGGACACCTAGATAATCTAGGATGGGCCTCAACTTAAAATCAATTGTATGACTGTTAATCACATCTAATTAATCTAATCACAGCAATACCTAGATTAATGTTTGACTAAATAACTAGGGACTCTAGTCCTATAGCCAAGCTGACACATGGTACTGACCATCACGGCACTGTATGCAGTGTATGAAGTTCTTACTGCTCCACATTCCTACCAACACTGGAAATTGTCAGACTAAAGGAATATGTATGCGAATATGTAAGGAATTCAGTACCTAATGGTACTAGATCAGGGTGAAAGAAATAGGACCCAACTCACTGATGTGGGTACACTAAGAAAAGTCTGGATTCAAGCAGTTGCTTGGATGGTTGACTGAAACTTGAACACAAAAGTAGCCTACACTAAGTCACAAATTTCTTGTATGTTGCAGAATAAGGTATCCAAAGACAGAATGCTTTGGAAGGCTGGATTGCATTTATCAAGTAAATCTATTCATCTAATCCTTACATATGATGGTGGATCCAGAATGCTTGCTGCTCATCAAGGCTGCAAGATATCCATTGGCGGGGAGAGCTCTGCTCTCCTTGAAGAGCTCTATACCACCTATTCTCAGTAGTACAGGAATGACAGTGGAAATTGCTGTCATAGAATGCACCTTAATACAATCAATTAAACATAAATTGATACTCTAGTGATTTATTTTCATAAATATCTGTCTGCCTCTGCATGGAGTTGGAAATTAAAAGCAAAAAATGGTGGCCCTTCTCTTCAACTGGCTTGACAAGCACTGCTGCACATATAAAAAAATCCTTCAAGGATTCCTGCATAAGAACAATGTATACAAATCACCAATTATCTAATTATCTAACAGTTAATGGGCCTAGTAGAGATGTTGTCTGTAGTACACAATGAAACTATAAAAATTATATCCAATTATGTTTTCTTTTTATACTTTAGTGAATATCAATTGTAATGTAAATAAATAATAAAATACAGTAATACGTTTAGAATACATAATAAAGGCAAATAGACAATTAGAATGTTTGGTACCAATTGAATAGTTGCTTGAGTGAGGTTTGGTCTTAAGAAGGGAAAAATGGAGGTTATGGAAACTGGTCAAAAGTTTGGTGGTGAGCGAAGATGTGCTGTAAGATGGTGAAAAAAATGAGTGATAAAAGTGAATGTCTGAGATAGACAGGCTTCTCTTAGCAGTATCAATACTTCAAAAACAGATGGCTGTGAAACATCGTCTGAAATTATAGACAAAACATGGGGATGGAAGTCTCATAGTCATCTCTTTGAAGTCCTTTTGGTTGCAATTGTACAGCTCCCAGTAGAGTACATCATCACCTTTTAAATGTGATGTCCCTATTCACACCATGATCAAATTCAAAAACAACAGTAATAATTTGCCTGTTATCAGCTAAAGTTTCTTTTAGAGGTTTGTCATCTACTATTCATGGCTCTTACTCCTTTTCATCAATGGTTCTCTGTATTTCACTGGAAAGATTGATTCAACCTCACTGTTAGGAAACTGCTTCAACCATAATCAGTATTGCCCTTAATTCTCAGCAAAATTGCCCTGGACCTCACTCTGGCCCTCTTCCTGTAAGACCGCTCCTCACAGGACAAAAAGTCCTAGAGATCAAAAGGATATGCCTGTTCAGTGTCTTTTTCCTCTTCTAGACAAAAATAGGGTACCTGGCATCTTGGAATTCCCTTCCTAAATGGACACAAATCCACTTCCAGACCTGCCCAGGCCTTTCCCCAGATTCATGCTGCAGAGGAGTGGCCATCGGGTGGCTCTTCGCTGGGCCTGAGAGAGAGAGGGAGGCAGTGGATAGAGATTCAAAGTATGGACTGAAGGCTTCACACTCATTTGTGCAAGGTCCCTCACAGTGTGGGATGGAGTGGGGATGTTTGGATGTGCTACAGGCTCAGACCCTCCATTTAACTCTACCCAGGGCTCTGGAAATATTAGGGGTAAATCTGCCAGTGAGCTTCAAATTATATAATCTTATAGTTTCTTAAATTTCTCAAACCATCCTGACTTGCTCTGAAACTCATATCTTCAGAGATATCTAATGTCTCCTGCCATCCCCACATGTACTAAATGACTACCACACTGACTGTAGTTCTCAATCCATTACATAATTCTCTATTTTTTAAAAAAGACTATGCTGTACACAAGTAACAGTGACACTTTCCAGCATCAACAAGATTCTGATTATATTTACTTTCTCATCTTATGCACAATCGATACAGACATGTAGATGGCCAAGCTTTGTATGTCTCACGCATTCACTGTGCTCCATATACTTTAACACCTACACTTTTTTTTTTTAAGTATATAAGATTTTCTAGGCTTCTTGGTCTCAACTCCTTTCTTCCCAGGTTTTAAAATTTCATTTAAATACTTGTTTACTTAGTATTGTGGGGCAGATGACATCAAGAATGCACAAAATAGTTTAAAAACAGGAGCCTGGGACACTATCCTATTGAAGAAGAGAAGATATAAATGCAGTACCCTCTGAACCCTCTTAACCCGACTCCTACCTTAACTGTTAGCAAATGTCTATGGATTCATTCGGACAGATTTCCAAATAAATAGTGAATTTGGAGTGACAATATTATAAGTATTTAGAGTGAATATTTTGATAGTGAGCATTCAGATAGAGAGGGGTTCCTGTACTTCTCTAATTTACTCTATGGGCTGTTAAAAGACTTATGTTACCAAAATAAACACAATTCTAGTTAATAAATTCCCCCTTTGAAACCACTAATAGTTCCCCACAATTTGTGGGGAAAAAAATCTAAATCATTAATATGCCATCCAAAGCCATCACAACCTAGTCCCAACCTACTTATCCAGCCTCATTTTAACCTCTTCCAATTATCCTCTTACACCTAAATCACACAAAGCTCCTCACAATTGTTCAAGCAAGATATGAATATTCTGGTTCAATGCTTGGAACATCCCCCATTTGGTAAGTTACCACACCACACCTTCTCTTTTCTCAACTTTTTACTACCTCCCCTTCCATCCTCACACTCAACTGATAACTTTGCATCAGTTGAAACTTCACTAAGAAACTTTAAGCCATCACAAAAAAAAACTTACACAAACCCTCACTACCACAACTGCGCATCTCTTAGCATCTGTCACTGTACACATTGCATCCTTTGTTTTACCATAGATAAACAGTCCATGCATCTATCCAAGGCCAGGAGACCCTGCATGTTTTCACTACATCTATCACACTCTTGTGATCCAAGGATATCACTCTAGAAATTTTTTGTTCTCTGTTTTACATCATCAAATTCCCCTTCTGTTCAATCATCCCCAAACACACATAAATAGGCTCTTTCTCGCATCCTAGGAAAAGGCTTCTCTTATCTACCTTGTCCTCTGGATTTCATACCACTTTCTGCTTTTCTTTGCAGCAACACCCTAGGAAAAAAAAGTGGTTTTGTCTCCCTAAATCTAACTCCTTTCCCTACTCTCTCTTAAACCCACTTTACACAGGTTTTCACTGACATCAGGCTATAGAAACTGCTCTTGTCAAGGTCAACAATGAGCACCTTGTAAAGTCTAGTGGTAAAGACTCAGTTCTCATCATACCTGGCCCATCAGAAACATATGATGATACTGATCATGCCCACCTCCTGGAAACGCATTCTTTATTTGGATTATAGGACATCACATTCTTGGCTTTCCCTTTACCTCACTGACACCTCCTTCCTAGACTGGTTTGCTGCTTCATTCTCTTTGCTCAAACTTCTTAATTCTTAGAGTGTCTCAGAACATAGTACTTGGAAATCTTCTCTATTGATACTCACTTACTTTGTGATATAATTAATCTCATCATGAAAATACCATTTCATGACTCCAAAATTCTTATTCTCTAGATGGACCTCTGTTATAGAATCCAAATTTGAATATCCAGCCACCTATTTGATCTAGTCACGTGTTGATCTAGGGGACATATCAAATTTAATATGTTCAAAACTGAAGTTCTGATTTATCCCCTGAAACCTGATACACTCAGCTTTCCCCTTTCCATTTGATGGAATTCCATCTTTCTGGTTGCGTGGGTTGGAATCTTGGAACCATCCTTAACTCCTCTTTCTCTCAAGATCATACCCAATTCATCTGGAATTCCCTTACAATGTATTCAGAATCCAACCACTTGGAACCCCCTACTCTGCCATCACCCTTATCCCAACTGCTGTCATATATTGCCCCCAATTGGTGCCCCACTTCCACTCTTCCCACTCTATAGTCACATCCCAACACAAGAGCCAAAGTAATTATGTTAATACCTAATTCAAGAGAGTGCTTGAATTATCACTCCTAACCTCAAAAGCTTTCAATGTTTCTCCATTCCTCCAAGTGAAAGCAAAGATCTGTGCAATAGCCTATAGAGTTCCATATCAGGGCTTCTTGAACTTTAGTATGCATAAGTATCACCAGGTGTGGAAGTCGTGGAGATAAGTCATTCTGATATCCCTTCAAGAAAAACTTGCCACTCACCTGTAAGAAAGGCAATTAAATGATAGCCTTCATCTGCACAGCCTTTGGCTCTGCCTTAGCTTTCAAGGCAAAGCTCTGGTGTTTGGGGTAGCCCTCAGCCAGTGACAGAACACTGAGAAACTACTAGAACCTAGTCATTTCTCCTTAATTTGGGACTCCTCTGACAGGCGATCTTTGCTCCAGAGCTCTCCACTGTTTTTGCAGAGACTTTGTCTGATCTCCACAACATGCTGAAGATCTCCCTCCTCAATCCTGCTTCCACCCCTTTTCCTTTCACATATGTTATATCTGGGTCATGGTTTAATGGCTTTCCCTATCTAATCTTGCTTCTTTATCCTTTATCTCTCACAGGCATTTCTTTCAAGGAACCTCTTGCATTCCTAACTGCATCTCATCATTTGCACCCTGAAGGACTAGAACTGTCAGAGTTGGTACTGAAAATGATCTGAGAATAGGATTTGCTGTCTGGATCCCTTTCCTCCCTGATGTCAGTAAGGACACCAATAGTTAGGGCTTTTCTGGGATATGTGCTACAAAATAAAAGACAAATAGTTTCAATGTGCCTCTCCTACAACAATCATAATGCCTGGTAGACTTCGTTGGGTTCTGGAAAAAAGCACATCCCACACCTAAGAATATATTTTTGGTCTACATACTGGTTGACATGGAAAGGAGACCAGCTTTGAGTGAGGCTCAGAGTGAAAAGTGCTCTGCAGCAGGTCCAGGTGTGGGGCAAGCAGCCTTACCAGTGGGCCATACAATCCAGTAAACTCTGTGTTATTGGCTTCAGTTGTGGAAAAAGATGTAGTGTGGAGTTCATGGCAAGGCCCAGTGGGAGAATCACTATGCACTTTTCTGGGGTTCTACAGCAAGGCCATGCCATATGTAATGGGGTTCTAGAGCAAGGCCATGCCATATGTAATAGAGTTACAGGCCTAAGTTGAAAATATATATGAAATAATAGTCAATAGCAAATGGCTTTGAAGGCTGGTCAGGGGCCTGGAAGGAAAAAGACTGGCATATCTGGAAACAAAGAATTCAGGATTAGAGGTACGAGGCTGTTATGTATGGGTTCAAGCACTAAATGGGTCCACCATAGACAAGGCACTGAACCAACAAGCAGAAACAATGACTCAGCAATTGACATTAGCCAATATTTGTCATCAGCTACCCTTGAACTGGCATGTAGATTATGGGCGTAGAGTGGCTACAACGGCAGAGATGGGGACTATACATGGACACCCACCACCACACCACCATTGTCTTTGAATGTCTAAACCTTTAGCCACAGAGTCCAACAGCATACTCCTGATATCGGACTCTTCCTTGAGGAGACTGGTCAACAACATGGTGGCAAGATGATGATATTGTGCTACTGTGACCTGTAACTCTTATGTTTCTTGAGCATCTATCTGCATCTATCTCTTGAGAATAATAACCTCTATCCTCTTCCTTTCTCCACATCACCTATGAGTGCCTTTCATTAGAAATGCTAAGCAAGAACCAGTTGAGGAAAAGGATTCAGGAAATGTACTTCCCAGTTTCTCTTCTGTGATGCAGAGGAGATTTTAAAAGGAGGCAGTGATGAGGCCAAGTAACAGCAACACTTCAGCCCAGTCCACCCCTTGGCAACCTGGCATTTATACACTTGCCTTTTACCCATAATTGAACTTCTAAGTTCAGACAATAACAATACGTAAATGAGAATAGTTGTGGCTGACTTCATAGCAGTCTCCAGGTACGGCATGAGCATCAATGAGGATAAAAGAGGAAATTAAATCAGGAAAAACAAGTAACTTATGTATTGGTGAGGGAGTTGGAGGTTTTCTTCCTTTGTGTTCTTTAAATAAATTGAATACATCTTTGTGAAAGGTAGGAGAGCACAGTGGATAAAAACATGAACTCAGAACCAGATTGTCTGGGTTGGCATCTTCTCTTTACTTCTTACTAGTTTGTGACTGGGTAAGTTACTTGGCCTCTTGGTGCCTCACTATCCTCTCTGTATAATGCAGACTATAACTATACTTGAGAAGGTCATTGTGATAATGAAACAGCTAATGCATGTTTAGACACCCAGATGGGTGCCTAGCATATAGTGAGCACTCCACAACTTTGGCTGTGATTAGATTATTAGATTAGTCCTGTCTCCAAAACAGTTTGTGGTTGTGTTTGCAGGGAGGAGAATGACCTCTCGTAACTTCTTTTAATGCAGTGTTTAAAAATTTTGTGGTTTACCAGTTGTGAACTTGCTCAGTCTTAGAAGCGTATGGGCAACATAACCGACCCATCCCCTTCTTCACCATCACTTTGTCCTCCTCCATCATCCATCAGTCCCCCTGCCTACTCACCTTGTAATTCTCTTGTCTCATTTACAGTTCAAAGAAATTTTTCATGCCTCTTCTGGCTTATGCAATTCTTTCTTAAGACATCTTCCTAGACAGCAACTCTGCTTTGGTTTAGGGAGGAATAACATCAACCATACTGCCAAGATGGAATTTAAAAGGCTCAAATTTAATGCCAGCATTCCAATTTGGAACCCAGAGGCTCAGGGGTTCCAGAATTGATGTCCACTCAGCATTTTTTTCTCTTGCATTATTGGTGCCCATCAGACTGTAAACTCTTTTAAGGACACAGCCTGTGTTTTATTCATCTTTGTATCTTTCCTAGTATGTGGCACAATGGTTTGCTCAGTAAAGGATTGTTAAATGGAAATAAATCGAATAGAATGGAACTTAATATTCTTGGAAACTCATGAATAGTTTAATCGCCTGGGAATGAAGTTATTTTCTAAGGTTATGTACTTTTAATTTCAATAACATTTATTATTTTTAACATACAAAAAATATGAATATAATAAAAATTATAATGCACAACCTAGAGATGGCCAAAGTTGTTAGCTGTTTCATTTCATTCTGATATTTATATATATAATATATATATATTTTTACTTAGATATTTTGATACCTTTTTGTTTTGCCTCCTGTAGAGGTTTTTTTTTTTACTAAACTTATTTCCTATTATTTACCTTAAGCAATAATACTGGTGACTATGTCAGATCTAACATTTTTCTTTTTACCATTGAATGATATTAATTTCAGAGCTAACATAAAGCAAACCTCTTTTATAAGCAACACTGGGATAGACACTGTGACCAGACTAAAAGGTATGGGGGAGGGTCCTCAGTGTGTTTGGGTTCCAGCTTTCAGTGCAAAGAAAAGATTTTTTAAAAGGGGAAAAAGAAGAGAAGAGAAATGAAAGGACAGGAATGGGAGGGGAGTGGAGGAGAGGGGAGGGGTAGATGTGTAAAATGGGTGCAGCCACTGTGGAAGACAGTTTGGCGACTCCTCAGAAGGCTAAGTATAGAATTACCAAATGACCAGCCAATCCCATTTCTAGCCATATACTCAAAAGAACTGAAAGCAGGGACTCGAACAGATATTTTCACACTGATGTTCATAATGGCATTACTCACAATTGCCAAAAGTTGGAAGTGACCCAAGTGTCCATCAACTGATGATTGCATAAGCAAAATGTGGTATATACATATAATGTCATATTATTCAGCTGTAAAAAGAAATAAAGTCCTGGTGCATGAGATAACATGAACAAACCTTGAGGACATCATGTTGACTGAAATAAGCCAGACACAAAAAGACACAATGATCTCACTGATATGAAATAATCAGTAAAAGCAGCCTCACAGAATCAGAATCTGGAAGATAGATTACCAAGGGAAAAGGTGGAGTTGGAATTAGGGAGTTAATGTTTAAATTGTACAGAGTTTCCATGTGGGATGGTGGGAAAGTTTTGGCAATAGATGGTGGTGATGGTGGCACAACACTGTGTGAACATAATCAACAGCACTGAATTATATATTTGAATGTGGTTAAAGAGGGAAATTTTAGGTTGTATATATCGTTCTAGAATAAAAATTTAAACAAAAATCCATGGGACTGTACAAGCAGTGACCCCTGAGGTAAGCCATGGACTATAATTAATTGTACAATTATAAAAATGTGCTTTCATCAATTGTGACAAATGTACCACACTAAGGCAAGATGTTAATAATAAGCCAGTATATGGGAATCTTGTGTTTTATGAATTATCTTTCTATAAACACACAACTTCTCTAATTAAAAAAAACCCAACAACAACAAAAACTATGTAACATTCAATTAAGATACAATCTAAAAATGCAACTTTTTAATTTATTATCAGAATATCTACAATGTAGTTCACCACATGAATGGATAAATAAGATCACATGATTGCATATCTTAGAAACAGAAAAATATTTGATTAAGTTCAACATCTATACATGATTAAAAATAAAACACTCTCAGGAAATGAGGAAAAGGACACTTCCTTAATTAGATAAAGGCTAGATGTTGGAAACCTATTTTGAATCTCCTATTCATTGGACAAATGATGAATGTGTATTCTTTCTAATCTAAAACAAGATAAGAATGATAATAATATCCTTTTATTTATTCCTTTTTTTATTTTTCAGTAAATTTATGGAACACTTTCTATATCCAGGCACAGTTCTAAGCATGGAGGATTTAGTGGTGAGCAAAACAGATGAAAACGTCCGCCATTATAAACATTACATTCTAGTGGAGAGAGAGTACAACAAAAACAAAGAAAACAAAGTCACGTATGTTATAGACTGGGTTAAGTGATTATAAATACTACAGAGAAGAATAAAGCAAGGAAGAGGGATAGATAGTGTTGGCATAGATGTGGGTTTCCACTGTAAATGTTCCAAGAAGGGGCATTTAAGCAAAGACCTTGAAAGCGGTGAGGGTGTCAGCCATGCAAACATTCAAGGTAAGAACTTTCCAGGGAGATGTAAAAGTGAATGGAAAGCAGTGTAGGAGCAAGAGTGAGACCCCGAGATGGCAAAATGGAAGAAGGTGGTCACTCAACTCATACACACGCAGGTGACCCTAGAAATGTCCTCAAGCAAAGCGGTACCTGGCAAGTTTCAGGAGTATCCAGGAGCTCAGCACTCCTGAGTCAATGGGATGACATGGAGAACAGCTGGAGCTGAGATCTGAGAAGTGGAGAGGGCCCTAGAAGCCTCCTAGCCCTTATAAGCATGTTCGTTTTTGATCTGAGTGAGACAGAAGCCATTGCAATAAGCCAAGAAGCACTGTAATGTAACTTAAGAAAGAAGAAGGAGGAGTAAAGATATAAAAGGATGATATTAAACTGTCATCATTTGTAGATGATACAAATAACAAAAATAATTTAACAGAGGCAACAGAAAAAAATATTGGAAGAATCAGTTGCTGGATTCAAGATCAACCTATGAAACTAAATGTGTTCTTCTATGACAGTAATAACCAATGAGAAACTAGCATAAAATCAACAAATGATTTATAATTAAAAATCTGTACATTACTAGTCAGTAGACAAACAAAAATGCCTATGATCATTATAGATAAAATTATAGAACTTAATATGACATAAAGAAAGAATTGAATAAAGTATGATTTATCTCATGATCAGGATTTAATAATATAAAGATATCAATCTCTCTAAAGAAATCAATAAATTTAAGGCAAAAAAATCAATTGTTTCTTTACTGGCAACAGCTAACTATAAAATATAATAGAAATTAAAATAACTCTTCCAAATAGTAATATACCCTATTAGCAATTTTATAAAAAATGCTCGACACTTCATGGAGAAACATTTTAAATTAATAAAATAGTTAGAGAATATACAAAATGTAACAATTTACCCAGTTCATGAATGAGACTAATTAGCATAATAAAAATGACAATATTCCCCAAATTAAGTTACAAATCTAATACTATCCCAAACTTCCATACAAACTCAATCTAAAAATTTAGATGAAATTATAAGGGTATATGATTAATTTTCAGCTTTTAAAATGAAGAGGAAATAGAGGAAATTCTACCTACACCATATAAAATGCACATATGGATAAATGATCTAATCCTGAAAGAGAAAACTGTAAAACTAATAGAAAAAAAATGTATGGGAACATCTTGATGACCTTGGAATGGGGAAGAACTTAAGTTCCAAAAACACAAGACATAAGGTGAAAAATTACATAAGAATGAAGGCCATCTGTTAAAAGATATCACAGACAAACTCACGCTGCCTTTTTGGAAGAAGGTACCCACAATGTCCAAAACCAACATGTGGTTAATATCTAGAATATTCAAGGAATTCTAGCAAATCTGAATTGAAACCTGCAAGCTAAGCTGAAAATTGGGCAAAGGATATTAATAAGCAATTCACAAAAACAGTGAACCCTGAAAAGCTAACAGTGTATAATGAGATGCTTAGAATATAAGTAACGAGAGAAATGTAACTTGAAACAACACGAAACCATTTTATTTATACTATTTGCCAAATTTGATAAGAATGTGTAAAAAGGCCACTCTCACCTACAGTCTACCTGAGAGCAATCCAAAGTATTTAATGAAATTAAATGTCAGTAAACCCATGAAACACTCTCCTGGTTTTATATCCTGGAGAAAATTGTACATGGGTCCATAAAAGGGTCATATCCAAGAATGTTCATCTCTGTATTGAATGTGGAAATGGGGAATTGATGCCAGCCCAGATGTGCATCTATGGATGAATGGATAAATAGAAGGTGATAGGCGTGTTTGATGGTTTACCAAGCAGCTGTCAGAAAGCCCGAGTGCAAACGTACTAAACATCGTTGATGGAAAAAGAGCCAAGAAACGGAACAAGATACAAAGTACCTTGTATTTAATATATGAACACAAAATAATAGCAGACATTTTTCAAAAATACTTGCATCAATAAGGACATTAGAGTGAGTCTACATTCTGGAAAGGGGAGAATGGAGAGAGATCATTAATAAAGGGGGAAAATGCTAAAAGAAAATAAGAGTAGAGTATTGAAACACTGGGAAATATGACTAACCCAACTCTCTACATATGAGGCTTAAAAAGGAAAAGAATTGAAAATAAACAAATAGACAAAAACAGGGGGAAGACTAGACCATCTTTAAAAGTACCTCTCACTCTAACATTCTGATTTTCTATAGTACATGAGATCCTTCTGCACTGTACAAACCTTAAGAGACCATTTGTATAATTTTCCATTAATGAGATGAATCCAAACACCTGCAAATCCAGTAAATTCAGACAAACTAGGCTCAGGGGAGCTAGTTTCACATCATCTGTCATCAAAGGCATCAAAGAGAGGCGGGAAATCAAAATCGTCTGTCTCTGGGCAACAAGCCCTGGCTCTGACTCCCCAAACACCAATCACAGCAATTCTCAGTGTTCCTATAACCCTCAGCATCTGTTAATTGCTTAGGGCTCCAAAACCCACCCTGGAGGCCTGTGGCTGTTTCCATTTTCATTATTGAGAGAAATAAAAGGACTCGTAGGTAAATTCAAAGCATGAGGTCCCTGAGCCAATGTTCCGTCACAAAAATCCAGTACAGTGTGTAAATAGCTACAAAAACTGTGTTTTAATAGCAGGTTTTAAGCCAAGAAGGTTTCATTAGGACCCAGAGAGGAGCCTGTGAGGAGATGAAATATGGCTTGATATGATGGCAAAAAAAAATCCTTAATTGAAGCTGGCAGAAATGAAAGTGGCAACCACAGAACATAGCTAGGTTCCTACTCCTGTGTACCTCTCTGGTAGAATCAGATGCGCAAAGGATGAGAGATGGTGTGGAGGGTATTTATAACTGAGTAAGGCCCTCTGGACTACACATCTCTTTAAGTCTCTTCTCATACAGAGATCGTACAACGTGTGTGTTGTGTGTGTGTGTGCACGTGTGCTCGGAGACCACACGCCATTGGAGATGACGTGATTAAGCAGTAAGATGCTGATTCTTGGAGGCTGTTGAATGAAGTGACACAGCTCAACTTTCAGGAACTCTTTCCAGCACAGTGGTTTGGGACCCACTGGAGACCAGAGCAGAAAACATTCCCTTGCCAGATTTACAAACAACAGAACTGCACGCCAATGTAATCGGTCACTGGAGAGGCGGCCACTTACCTGCCACTGTGTGTCTCAGTTTCTAAGTTAGAAAGAACGAGTAACTGAATTTTGTACTTATTGCATGCCCTTTACAGTTTGTTTTATATATGCGGGTACACGGTATTTTGCTCTTTTTACTGAGTTTTGGGTCAGGCAGTCTCAATAAATGATCCTGTCATCTCCATAACATTCGAGCAAAAAAAAAACTTTTTAAGGTATCGATAGTTGGCATTCCTAAGCTCTATTGCTATTTGGAATCTGGTACCCAGAGAGAGGCAAGCAATGCCCATTATGTTCAGAATTCTGTTCTAAAAAGGCACATCTTTCCGGATGTGCTGTGCAGTTGACAAGAACTCCAAATCCCATGGGAACAGAGAGCAGGAACCAAGGGTTATCCTTCACCTGGGATTCTTGCCTTCCTTCCCTGAGTCCCCTCAGTACGTCTCCTCTGGATCAGCAAACCGGAACAAGAAGTGACGGATTTTGAGATTGTTACGCAGCAACACTCAATTCACACCTCAAATAGTTTGTGATTTCTCCTCAAAACTCCCCATAACACACTGTCTGTTGTGTGAGAGCTGGGTGATGAGAGTTCTGCATATTTGCTGCATTTAGTAGATTACCTTTGGTATTTAGAATACCTCCTACCTTCCAAAAACTCCTCCCAAAGTCATGCTGACCCCTCCCGGCCATAAGAATTGTATGAGTGTGTTGGAAGCCCTGAGATTGTTCTATTCTAGTCCTCCTTTCTTGATGGTATAGAAGATTCATCAAAATATGAACCCTGTAGGCGCTGATTTTCTACACTTCTCCACTATGGAGGGGAAATGGCATCTCCTTTTCATAACTGAGGCCCTTCCAAAAATGTAGTCTAAAGAAAAGGAAATGAAAGTGCCTATGTTTCGTCACCAATATTCAACACGAAAATATGAAGACTTAGTCTAGGGGCTGTGGTGAGAGGAAGTGGAAAAGGCGCCCTCTAGTGTTGCCTCTGACAACATCAGGAAAGTCACAGCGATATCTGGGGTCTGGGGAGAGAACATAGACCATCATAGATGGTCTACACTCCATATCTACACTCCAGTACCAAAAGCATATGCTTATTAACTACCACCAAAAACAGGTCAGCCAGGAAATTAGATCTAGGAAACCTGAAAGCGGTGATGTTGCTTTTGAATGTATGTGCTTGGGTGAGTCTCTTCACCTCTCGGAGTTTCAGTATCTTCCTCAGTAGTTTTGGGATAAATATTTATCCATTCTGGGTTGACAATGGAAACAAATGAGCTTTAAAAGGATGCTTTGGCAACTGTAAGAAGCTGTACAAATTGAATGAAGCAGGATGGTAATGATTGAGAAATCATATAGTGTAACTAGTCCAATCCAGTTCTATTTAAACTCAAATTGGTTAGCATTTTGAGAAAATAAATTCTTATTGGAAAAATAAATAAATGACAGGAAAGCACCATCTGTTTAGAAGAAGAATCAGCCTATGTTATCGGACAGTTGGAATGCACATGCTGGGATTGGTCTCAACTCTAGTCTCCACCTAATTTGGGTCAATCTATAAACTGCCAGTAAGAGTACCTGCAAGCCAATGCTATAAAATTCAGCTGTTTCACTCCCATTTCAAGTGTAGTTCAAGCGCTTTTCAACAAAGATTCATCTGAAGCCAATTCTTTCACATACCATTAAATCAGTGTAGTCATTTGCATGAAAATCCAAGTTGATATGATTTTGATGTCCACCTATTCTATAAGGAAAAGATTCCTTCTGCGATTATAATTGCCAAAGGGGAAGCACATAATTTTCTAGCTTTAGCTCTAAATAACACTCTTTTTCCATTATCGGGTTGTTATTAAAATTTTCAAAAGGCTGCAGAAGGCCAGGTCTGTGTCCTGCTTAGTTTCCAAACTTTCACCCTGCTGGACATCATTCTCATGGCATACATTCTGCCCAAATAAAAACATCAGCTGCCACAAGTAAGGGAAACACTTAATTCAGGGGATATTTCCACATAATATTTCCACATAATCCTAGCATTTAAGAGCTTCCAGGTCCTCCCAAGTGAATTCTCTGACAGTGGTTATTCTGCTTTCAGCACTGTTAGAATCTAACTCCTCAAATCCATTGTCCGCATGGTGATGTATGATAATGTATGACTTTGGTTGTAAATATATAAAGAAAGGGTGAGATGTGTCTACAAGATTCATATGTATTTTTTAGTCTGAACCTTCATGTTCAATAGCACAAATATCCCCCATTACTCCAACCTATAAAGCAGGACATGCTTAGAAAATAGTGGGAAAATCTGGGAAGAATGTATACAGTTTCCAAGATAATAGAAATGTTTATATATTGAGAGATTAGCATATGCGAATTTAGTGGGTGGTTTATTATCAGATAATTCTCATAATTAATCTCTAAGGTAGAGTCATTCCCATTTTACTGATAAAAAAGGGGCTCAAGAGACTCTTAAGTAACCAAAGTCCTGCAGCCGTTAAATGACAAAGTCAGTATTCAGCCCTTTTTACTTCAAATGTCACACTCCTTCCATCAAACTCTATACCCTCAGTGATCAATAGTCCAGATTCAGTGATATGGTGATCATGGGTCCCTACTCAGACCACTGAAAATATACATATACAGATATATATATATATATTCTTTTAGCAAATGGCACACTGATCCACTTAGGGAAAGAACTGCCTTTGTTTTAGAAAGATACTTTGGTTTATCACTTTTGCTGGGGAAGGTTAAGAACCTGATGGGTGAAGAAAGAGGAGCAGCTTAACTGCTCTGTTTAAGAAGGAAACGGAAATTGGATTTGGAATAAATAATGAAAATGAAAGGAGAAGAACAGAGAGGAAGGAAACTAGAAAACATTGCAGAAATCTGAAGTCTATACATAAATGCTGCCCATCAGAAGTCCCCAGCGGCAAAATGGCAGGAGAATTTTTCAAAACAAATGGGTTGCCTAATTTTGGGTTTAAATTTAAGTTATTTGCTATTTATCTCTGTGAACGCGTCCTTTATTTTCTGGAACTTTCGGTGACATCCACTCCACTCACAACCCTCTTGCGTGAGAGGTGTCTGGGTGGGCAGGGAATCAAGACAAAGAGCATGATATTCCACATTTGCATAAGAAAAGAGAGATAGTGGGAGAGGAGTGAGGCTTGGAACTCAGAGCACAGGAAAGTAGAAGGAGAGAAGTCTATGTGACTGTGGGGAGGCCACTGTGTACCCCACAGATGTAGAAAGAGTAGAGAAGAGTAGACGAAGTGAGTTCATGTAAATATCAAGGAAATCTGACACCTGAGCTATACTTGGTCATCTTGATTGCATCGTCTTGGTGCCACACCCCTCAGCCTACCAGGGGTGGGGTTAGTAGAGGAAATGTTTAGAAAGTCATTGATATCATCTCCTTTCAATAGCTTTTGATGCATAATTGTGATTGGAAATTGGTAGCAAAGTTACTTTCCTGTTGATGTCTGCCCTCTTGCATCTTTTCACTCTCAATGAGCCAGAAGGAAATGCAGAGTGTCTCCTTTGATAGAAATCTGGGGGTCCAACGTCTAGAAAATCTAGAGTTCAGTCAAATGTGGTGGGGTCTACCAACAATGGTGCTTCCATTAATAAGTTAAATCCCCTTTGCAAAGGCTTTTCCATGTCACTACTTTCTCCCCACCACGGGCTTTGGAGAGAGTTTCTCCTCTTAGAGGCCTGTAAGCACTATAAGAATTTCCGGCCACCACAGTCACTTACAGAGTTCCTATACAACAGTAATAACAGATGTGAAATGAAACTCAGAAATCATCTATTTTGATCTTTTAATAAATGCAAGCATCCTTTCCACAATAGGCCCTGTAGGATGGTTATTCATTTTCTTGACCACATCCAATGACAAGGACCTCTCCGAAGAGAATTCTTTCTATCTTTGCATAAAATAAACCATTAGAAAATTCTGCCTTTTATAGGATTTAGATTATACTCTGGTCCTAGGTTAGACAAGACATCTGGAATAGCATAGGTATTTTTCTTTTTCCATATATCTGTCCTTCAATTATTTGATAACAACTCGCAAGTCACTACTTAAGTCATGCTAAACTTACTCAGTTCTTTCAATGATTTTCAGATTCTTCAGTAACCACTTCTGTATATACTGCACTTGTCAATGCCCCTTATAAATTCGACATAGGTACCCAGAAATAGGTACCCAGAAGGGAATCCTATGTCCCAGATGTTGTCTCAGCTGTGCAAAGTTCAATGGTACCTTTATGTTACCCATATGGGACCTATTCAATAAGCCAACTAAGTTGTCTTTAGCTTTTCTGGGCCTTATATCAACCTCAAATTATACTGAGCTTCACCATTACCTTTGTTACCCAAACCTCAGAGGAATTATATTCTTTATTTTTAAATTCATATGTTTGACCATTTGAAACCGAAGTTCAATATGTTATATATATTTCTTTATATTTAGATTTTCTAGTCTGCTCTTTGGAATACTTGATTGTGACATCTAATGAATTAACTGACCCTTGCCACAATGGGATAACTACCATTTGATAATTGTGCTGACTATGCTTCTTATGTCTTCATAATTAAAATATTGTATTGAAAAGAACATGGGCTCTAAAGTACAATTCACAATTCAGCGGTACTCAGTACATTCCCAATGTCATACAGCCATCACCTCAATCTAGTTTTAAAACATTTTCATCACCCCAAAAGAAAACCCCATCCCATTAGGTAGTGACTCCCCATTTCTCCCTTCCCTAGCCCCTGACAACCACTGAAGTGCTCTCTGTCTCTATGGATTTTCTAATTCTGGATATTTCATACAATAGCTGTCCTTTCATGTCTGGCTTCTTCCACTTAGCCTAATGTTTCTGAAGTTCATCCATATTGTACATGTATCTGTACTCCATTCCTTTTTTATGGCTGAATAATATTCCATTATATGGCTATATTACATTATAGTTATTCATTCATTACTTGATTGACATTTGGGTTATTTCCACCTGCTTCTATGAATATTAATGTAAAAGTTTTTGTTTGAACATCTGTTTTCCTACTTATGCTTCAATATCATTTCAAAATAAGCCACCCCTTCCTGTCAATTCAAGTTCTCATATTCTTACAAAGGTAATAGTTTATTTTTTTAGTTTTGGTTTTCAGGGTGCTTGGTTCAGGAATCGAACCCGGTTTCCAATATGGAAGACAAGCATTCTACCACTGAGCCACCCATGCACCTATTTTTCAATTTAAAAACTGAAATATAGAGTTGTGTCTAGTCCTTATTAACTACCACAGAAATTACATGTGTATATGAACAAAGACTGATGGGAGCATAAACCAAGGACAGAGCAGTAGAATCATATGTGAAATTATTTTTTTAAAGTTCTATTCATAATCAGTAATGTTGATTATGGAGGAGGAAGAATGCTATTCTTTATATTAAACCAAGACTCTGTTTCACCGCATTTCCAGTCCCTAAACCTGTGCCTAACGCAAAATAAACACTCAACAAACATTTTGTAGAGTAAATGAATATAAGTTCCTCCTATTAATGCTACATCAAACTACTAAGTCTCACACGTGTATTTCTTCTTCTGCATGACAGAAAACATGTTTTCTGAGGTCTTCCCTTGTCGAGGATAGGTATTTCTGTTTCCTTCAGCAGTTCCTAAAATGATATATTTTTATTGGCCTGTTTTATTGGTTGCCCACCTCCATGATGTGGCTCTCAGAATGCAACATTTCAGGTGGGATCTAGCCAAGGAAAGTGTTGGGGTGGCCAAGGGGGCAGCGGTCAGGCAGAGAAGCCAATTTTTCCATCAGTTGTGTGGCTTGCTTTCTCAGAGCCTCTATTAGCCGCTTATGCTGTCGTTCCTGCAGATGCACTTACGGCATTCTTTTCCTACCCCAAGGCAGTCACATGAAGACATTTACTTTCTCCCTCTCCTCTGCCACATAGTTGGATGTTCTTTCCAGTTTATTACAAGATCATGGGTTCAGTTTCCCCAATACCTCAATTCTTTTTTTTTTTTTTTTACATGGGCAGGCACCAGGAAT
>PVIY010032228.1:0-29169 GCA_004026745.1 Myrmecophaga tridactyla
GGTGGGTGTTGGTCTAAGCCCCTCTTCAGATGCAGGATGAGCGCTGTCACAGGGATTTCCTCAGGAATGGGCATGTGACCAAAATCAGGAGTGCAAGATGTTTGCCTGGGGCTCTACGAAAAAAGCTTCCTTTGTCTTCCCTAGAAGATGCTCTTTCTGAGACAGGTGCTTTTCCTTTTGGACATGGATGCGGAATTCAAGTGCCCTAGGAATTGATGGGGAACAGGGACCATGGGGTATAGGAGAACAAAAGAACTTGCCTTGCTGGTTCCAATCTTTAGCTGCTGGACCAGGCCTCACTTGAAGTCAGTGCCACTTCGAGACTTAAGTATGTGAGCCAGCATGAGTTCTATTTCCTTTTTTTTTCCCATGAAGCCAAAAGAAATCTGACAATACTGCGGAACTTCAAAAATGAAGACTCAAAATGAGGCCACAGTTTCTAACAAGAATAAGACAAGATGCCCTGACTTAACCTACCATTGAAAACAACTAAAAATTCTGGATTCAAAGAAATTATAAATCTTTATACTAAGGGATTAAGATCGGCATCACTGGTTGTAGGACAGCCTGACATTCTGTCCTCCTGATGGGGGGGTGGAGGTGGGGGGAAACATGCGGTCCCGGGAGGAACAGTCACTTATCCAATGTGGTGTTTTTGTCACAGTTGTTTGAACTGTATCTAATCATAAGGACACATGTGGCAAATTCAGAATGTGGGATGTTCTGAATTATAGCTGGCTTGGATTTGCCATGAAGAATAGGGGACTATAACAGCCACATTCAATGTGTGAACCTTGATTGGCTCCAAATAGAAACAAGGAAAAGAAACACCAGTAACAGATTTTTTTTTTTCAATATGGAGCAATTTGAGTATGGATATGTGTTGGATGAAGTAGTTGAATGAGAGTTAGATGATTTTCTTAGGTGTAGCCATGAATTTTAATTGTATAGAACAGTGGCTCCCAATGTATGCTCCATATACTCCTAAGGAGTTCCAAGACCTTTTCAGGGGTTCCCAAGGCCCTTCAGAGGGTCCATGAGTCAAACAATTTTAATAATAATACCAAGACATTTTCCAGTTTCGCTATGTTGAATTTGCACTGATGGCGCATAAGCAGTGGTGGGTAAAGTTGCTGGTGGCTTTGTACAAATCAAGGTGGTGTCATCAGATTCTGCTAGTCTCTGTATTATCAAGACCATACAGTATAAATAATGTCCTTGATAAAAAAATAAGAACATACTTGATGATGAAGCAAAAAATGATCAATTTTATTAAACATTGAGTACAGGACTTTGAGTACAGGTCTTCTCAATATTCTGTGATGAAACTGGAAGGACACCTAAAGCATTTCTACTGCACACCAACGTGTAACAATTGACTCAAGGACAAGCACTGTGTGACTGAACTGTAAGTTGATCCATCCACTATTTTCAAGGAATACTACTGTTACTTGGAAGAATGACTGGCAAACTATGGTTATTCGGACTTAGTTATTTGGCAAGCATTTTCATGAACATGAACAAAATCAGCCTTCAAGAAAAAGAAAATGATGTCTGTTACCAATGATAAATTTGAGCTTCCAAACAAAAATAAGATTTTTAGAAAATATGTACCCACCACTATGAGACTGACAGCTTCCCAATACTTAAAAATTTTTCTGATGACATGGATGGTGATGTTTGTTGATTTTTGATACCTGTGGTAGATTCAGTTGTGTACCCTAGTTTGGACATGTTCCTGGTCTTGGTCCCCATTCCTATGGATGTGGACCCATTGTAAAGAGAATCAGAGGGCTTTGATCTGGACTATTGGAGTCCTTTATAAGCAGAGTGAAAGTCAGACAGAGAGAGAAGCTACAGGGAGCAGGCAGAAGGTGGAAGTCAGTGGGACTCAGAGGAGAAAGGTGAGCACATGGGGGAACATGGCAATGTGACAGAAAATCCAGGAATCCCCACAAAGACTGCCAGCCAGAGAAATACCACTCCCGAGAGGAAGCAAGCCTTCTAGCCTCTGCAAGTCATGAGCCAATACATTCCTATTGAGCCAACCCATTGTATGATACTTGTTTTAGCAGCTAGCAATCTAAAACAATGCAGTGTAATGAGATGTCAGTATTTAGATGATCAACATTTAATTCAGTAAACAAATAGTTTTCAAAGGTCCAATGCACGATGTTGCAAAATGGTTAAAAGATTCATTCAAAATGTAAAACAAATCAACCTTCATTAATAAGATTTCAGATTCCATTGCGACTAACCTAGATATGAAAAAGACTTGCAAAAATGTACAACCCCACTTTTCTCACCATTTTTTTATTCTGGAAATTATAGTTATTTTTCATAAAATATGAATTTAATATATAAAATACATTAGTTTAAAATGAATTAATAAGTACCTATTTCAAAATGTCTTCATTTTAATTTTAACATGGTAAATACGGAAAGCTATAAACCATACAAACAAAAGTTTGAGGGGTCCTCAATTATTTTTTTAAGAGTATAAAGGGATATTACAACAAGTTTGAGAACCACTAGTATAAGAGAATAACCTCATCCTTGAGGGGCATGCTGAAGTGTCTACAGGTGACTTGGCATGATGTCCACTTTCAGATGGGCAGGCAACAGAAAAATGTGAATTTCTATAGGAAGAGAGGAATGAGTGTAACAAGATAAGAATAGTGTAGATGTTTGTTTCCTGTTCTTCTGACTTTTCTGTAGGTTTCAAAGATTTCACAATTTAAAAAGTAATTAATTTAAAGAATCTTCTGAAACATTCTGATAGATTACATCAAAGTAAGCATAGTTTGGAGGCAAAAAGCCAAATAAAATTGGAGCCACAGAACAGTAAACTTTGGGCACTTGTTGAAAGGAAGCACTGAACTTCAGATCACAAGGCTAGACGGGGTGTCAGGTACAGGAGAGAGTCTAGGGCAATGCTTTTTTTTTTTTAATTTTTAATTTTTTTCAAAAAAATATAACAAACGCAAACATTCTTAACTTATGATCATTCCATTCTACAGATATAATCAGTAATTCACAATATCATCACATAGTTGCATATGCATCATGATCATCTCTTAGAACATTTGCATCAATTCAGAAAAAGAAATAAAGACAAAAGAAAAAAATTCATACATACCATACCCCTTATCCCTCCCTTTCATTGACCACTAGCATTTCAATTTAAATTTATGTTAACATTTGTTCCCCCTATTATTTATTTTTATTCTGTATGTTTTACTCATCTGTTGATAAGGTAGATAAAAGAAGCATCAGACACAAGGTTTTCACAATCACACAGTCACACTGTGAAAGCTATATCATCATACAATCATCTTCAAGAAACATGGCTACTGGAACACAGCTCTACATTTTCAGGCAGTTCCCTCAGCCTCTCCATTACATTTGTTCTTTTTATTAATTAAAAAAAATTATTTTAAATACCAAAAAACACCAAACAAACGCAAACATTCGTAACCTTTGATCATTCCATTCTACATACATAATCAGTAAGTCACAATATCATCACATAGTAGGGCAATGCTTCTTAACTTCACCTACACAGGTCTCATTCAGTAGGCCTGGGGGAATTGAGAATTTATATTTGTAACAAATTTCCACGTGATGGTGATGTTGATGCTGTGGGTCTCACACATTTTGAGTAGCCTTAGCCTCTAAAAAGCTTGGAGCCCAAAGAGCTACCCAACATAACAGCATCAACTAGATTCCATGTCTGAAAATACAGAAAAGGAAAATGACTGTTCTCTAGCCATACAGGAGGTAGAGAGAAAATATTTCCCCTGAACATTCGTAACTACTAGTCTGACCTCACACAAGTGTGCAGCCCAAATTTATACTTCATCAGGGTCAAAGTTTTTAAATCTCAAGAATTTACTTTCCAGTGGCCCAGTATTGGTAGTGTCCCTAGACACCCAGCAAAAACAAATGCAACTCTCCTCTGGCGGAACCTACTTTTACACCAGGTGTCAAATAATTCATACAAATAAAACTTCAAGGAATCCAAGCTTGCAGTTAAAAAACAAAACATACAAGCCACCTTGACTGAGAGCCAGCAGAAAACAAGACAGTAGAATTAGATCCTCAGAGAGTTTAGACAGTAACATTAACAGATTCTAAAATAAGCATGTTTAATATGTTTAATGAACTGAAAGGGAGTTTGAAATATGTGGAAGGAGCAAGTAACCATAAATACACCAGTTTTTAAGCAGAACTAAATAGAACTTATAAAATATAGTAATTAAAACTTCTTAAAAAGCCAATGGCTATGTTCAGCAGTTGATTAGATACGGCTGAGGAGACAGATCTAAAGAAGAAGCTCAAAAAGGCAACAGAGACAGAAAAAGAAATCAGAACTAAAAAATGAAGAACCACTGAAGAAAGAGTGAGAACATCTAGCATATATGTAAAGAGAGTGCTAGAAGGAGAGAAGAAAGAGAATGGGGATGCAAGGCATTATGGTTAGCTGCCAATAAATATGAATAATTATTGAAATGAACAAAGTGCTAAAATAATATTGACTCAGGAAGATAGAGAAAACTTATAACTATTGAAGAAATTGAATTAGTAGCTTAAAATCTTCCTACAGAGAAAGCACCTAGCTCTGATTTAATGGCAAGCTCCACTAAGCATTCAAGAAAGAAATTCATCTTACACAGAGTATTGCAGAGCACAGAAAAAGAGGACACACTTCCAACTTAGCTTATGAGGCTAGTGTATCTTGATAACAAAACCTGACACAAAGTTAGCTTAAAAAGAAAATTAAACAAAATCCTAGCCAATTGAATCCTGCAATGTATAAGCCAAAATAACAACAAAAAACAATGTTATAACCAAATTAGGGTTTTCCAGGAATACTGGCTTAATATTAAAATCAACTAACACAATTTGCCACTTAAATTAAAAGGCCCCAAATATTTTTCTCAATAGAAGCATTAGGTAAAATACATGAATGAATTAAATGTCATTCATTATAATAACTCTTAGCAGATTAGGTATAGAAGCTAATTTAGCCTGGTAAAGTACATTTTTGAAAACTCCTCAGTAAATCACAATTCCTTACTGGAAAACGTTAAAGCACTCCCTTTAAAATCAGGAACGAGGCAAGAGTGCCCACCTTCATGGCTTCCAGTCATCTTGAAGCAGACAGCCGTCGGGACAGTAAGGCTACAACAAAACAAAAGGAATAACAGCAGGAACAACACAAAACTACACTATCTTCAGGTGACACAACTGTGTATGTGGAAAACCCAAAAGAATCTTCAGTTTAGCAAGGTTGCATCATTCTCTTAAGTAGTCAGAAGTTGAAACTGTCAGCAGGATACCAAATGCATGGCATCAGTAAACATCAAGTACAGATAACTGGGAATAAATCTAACAAATGATGTGTACGACACTTATGACAAATTACCAAATGATGTGTAAGACATTTATGACAAAAATTATAAAATTTTACTGAAAATCATTAACAAAAACCTGAATAAACAGACACTACATTATGGACTGGAACACTTGATATCTTAAAAACATCAATTCTCTGTTGCTCTATTGGAATATACTATTCCAATCAAAATCCCAATATATTTTTGAATGTGTGTGTGTGATAACATAAATTAATTTAAATATGTATATGGAAGAGGAAAGTACTAAAGCATTTTGCTAGTTTGAATATGTGGTGGACCCCAGAAAAGCCATGTCCTTTAATCTTCATTCAATATTGCTGGGTGGGAGCATTTTCATTGTTTCCATGGAGATGTGACCCATCCAATTGTGGATGGTAACTTCTGATCAGATGCCTTCCATGGAGGTGTGTCTCCACCCATTGAAGGTGGAGTTGCTTACTGGAATCCTTTAAAAGAGGAAACATTTTGGATAAAGTTTCTTTTGTAGAGCCATGAGAAAGCCAGCAGACACTGCCATGTTTGCCATGTGCCCTTCCAGCTGAGAGAGAAACACTGAACTTCATCAGCCTTCTTGAACCAAGTTATCTTTCCCTGGATGCCTTTGATTGGACATTTCTATAGACTTGTTTTAATTGGGACATTTTCTCAGCCTTAGAACTGTAACTAGCAATTTATTAAATTCCCCTTTTTAAAAGCCATTTCATTTCTGGTATATTGCATTCCGGCAGCTAGCTAACTACAACAGCATTCTGGAATAACAAGGTATGTGTGTATATGTGTGGTGTGTGGGGGTGTCACTTGTCAGGCCAGATACCAAGAATTTTCATAAAATGGTAACTGAGATAGTTTGGTAGTGATGCAAGGTGAAACTGGTCAGTAGAACATAATAAAGAGCCAAATAATAGTCATACACATCTCTGGCAACTTAATGTATGATAGGGCTAGGTACTACAGATCTGAAGAAATTCATGATAAATGGTGCTGGGACAACTAGTTTTTCAAACGAAGAGAAAAAATAATTTAGACTCCTTCATGTAATAAAAAATAATCTCAGATGGATTAAAAAATTAAATGTGAATATCAAACTGTAAAAACTTTAGGAGCAATATAGAAAGATGACCTCAGGTGGGGAAGGTTTTATCAAGAAACAAAAAGCACAGTGGGGAGGGACAAGAGTTAAGGGGAGGCTTGGATTTTCTGTTTGGTGAGGGTATTTATTAGCTGTCTTTCTCTTGGGAAAATGAAATGAGCTAAAATTGAGAGTGTTAAGGGACTGTGGGCTTTGGCATTATACATGATGCCTAATGAATGAGGGTGGTTGAAAGATGCAGTGACTGAGAAATAGATTGGCAAACAATGGTATATACATATGATTGAAAACTGTGCTGCTACAAGAAGGAACAAAGTCATGAGGCATGCAATGATATGAATGAATCTGTGGGACATCTGGTGCCACAAAGTAAGCCAGAAATGCGAAAACAAGTATTGCATGCTCTCCTTTAGAAAATGCTTATAAGAAAACAGATGCCTAGATTGTAAGCTTTTATAGCAGACATACTTAGTCCAGAGTGGTAATTATTATTTCTGGATTTTGAGCGGCTTTTTTATATATCTATAACCTGGTATTTTAGAGATAAGAACAAAGCCAATCAGGTCGGGATTGAGGTCATACAGAACACAGTGGTAAGGAAGACATTGTCTATATTTTAGAACCACACCTACCCTTTGAGATCAAAGGAAGAAAGGTTTATTTTGTCTGGAACCTAAATTTCCTGTAGCACATAATTCAACTCAACATGTCTGGATAGTCCATTTGAACAACTGAAACACAGGGAGCCCAGAATAAGAATGAGAGCCTTTAATCTTGTATAGTTTAATATAATGCCTGGATATATCCTAAAATATAGTAAGCAGATAATCAAAATGTATTGGCAAAGTCCCTTGAAGGATGGGAGAAAAAATATGGAACAATTAAACCTTACCATCAGGGAATCCCCTGATACTGTGTCAAACATTGGGGACACCCAAATCAATAGGTCACACCCTTGATTGTGAGGCTTACTCTTGTGAAGTTTATGTAGGAAGCGGAGAAGCTTAGCCTACCGATAAGTATACCTACCGATAGGTATAACTTCTGGAGGACCTCTTTTGTTGCTCAGATGTGGCCTCAGTCTCTCTAAGCTCAACTGTGCAAGTGAAATCATTGCCCTCCCCACTACATGGGACATGACATCCAGGGGTGAAGGTCTCCCTGGTGGTGTGGGAGATGACTCCCAGGGATGAGACTGTCCCTGGCACCATGGGATCAAAATGCCATCCTGACAAAAAAGAAAAGAAATGTAACAAATAAGGTATCAGTGGCTGAGAGAGTTCAAATAGAGTCAAGAGGATTCTCTGGAGATTCCTCTTACGCAAGCTTAACTTAGACATTGCCACCTATGATAACTTGCCAAACCCCAACCAGGACCATTCCAGCCAATCCTAAAGAACACCTAGGGCAATATGTAAGATTCTACAAAGGTTCCATGCACTAGGATAACTTTCCAGAAACCTACAACCTCCAGATGGGTCCCTGGTCCAGGTAAGTCCTGAAACCTAGAGGGCCCAGCCTCTCCAGAACATTAGATAGTTCCATCTCACTACCCCATATTATTGACAGCCCCTTTTAATAGGAAAAAGTTAGAATGGCTATAGTCCAAACACCCGTAAAGAGAGGGATAGAAAGATCAAAGGTGATGGTGGAGTTATACACAGAAGGTAGGGTTTAACAGGAGAGTATGTTTGCTGAATAATTATATTGATATTTTGTTTAGTTTCCAGTATCTTAGAGCAGCTAGAAGTAAAAACCTAAAATTGTAGAATTGTAACCCATACCAAACTCTGAAATCTGTTCTATAACTAGTTGTTGAGATGTGGTTTGAAATTTATTGTTTTTGTGTATATTTTATTTTTCACAAAAAAAAGCCTACTATATTCAGGATCAGCTAGAAGGAAAAACCTGAGATGATGGTATGGAAGTCCATGACAAACTCTGGATCTGTCCTGTAACTACTTCTTGAAGAGTGCTCTGAAAATTATTGCTTTTTTCTCTCTTTGCTTTGTATACATGTTATATTATATAATTAAATAGAGGTTAAAAAAATGAATGAAGTTATGAGGCATGCAATATTGTGAATGAACCTGTGGGACATTTGGTGAGGCAAAATAAGCCAAAAACAGAAGAGCAAATATTGTATGGTCTCATTTAGAAAATAGTTAGAAGAAAGCAAGGGACTCGACTGTAAGCTTTTATAGCAGTCACATTTAGTCTGGAGTGGCAATTGTTACTTCTAGATTTTGAGAGGATGTTTTATATATGTACAACGTGGTATTTAGAGTAAGAATGAAGCTGATCAGGTTGGGATTGAGGTAATTCAGAATACAGGGGTATGGAAGACAGTGTCTGTATTTCAGAACCTCCTCTACTCTTTGAGACCAATGGAAGAAAGGTTTATTTGGTACATAACCTAAATTTTCCATAGCACATAATCTAACTCAACCTGTCTGGATAGATCATTTAAACAATCCAAAACATAGGGAGTCCAGAATAAGAATGAGAGCCTTTAATCCTGTATAGTTTAAGGCAATGACTGGATACATCCCAGAGTATATTAAGCAGACAATAAAAAGTATTGGTAAGGTCCCTTTAGGATGGGAAAAAAATATATGGAACAATTAAACTTTACCACCGGGGAAACCCTGATACTGGGTCAAACATTAGGAACACTCAAGTCAATAGGCTAAACCCTTGATCTTGAGGCTTACTCTCATGAAGCTTATGTAGGCAGTGGAGAAGCTTAGCCTACCTATAGGCATGCCTAAGAGTTACTTCTGGAGGACATCTTTTGTTGCTCAGATGTGGCCTCAGTCTCTCTAAACCCAACTCTGCAAGTGAAATCATTGCCCTCCCCACTACATGGGACATGACATCCAGGGGTGAAAGTCTCCCTGGCAGCATGGGAAATGGCTTGCAAGGATCAGCACCATGGGATCAACAATACCATCCTGACCGAAAGGGGGAAAAGAAGTTTAACTAATAAAGTACCAGTGGCCGAGAGAGTTCAAATAGAGTTGAGAGGCTACTCTGGAGGTCACTCTTACACAAGCTTCAGTTAGACATTGCTACCTATGATAACTTGCCAAACCCCAACCAGGACCATTCCTGCCAATCTTAAAGAACACCTAGGGCAATATATAAGATTCTACAAAAGTTCCATGCACTAGAGTAAGTTTCCAGAAACCTTCAACCTCCAGATGGGTCCCTAGACCAGATAAGTCCTGAAACCTAGAGGGCCCAGCCTCTCCAGGACATCAACTAGTTCCATGCCCCTATCCCATATCATTGACAACCCCTTCCAACATGAAAAAGCTAGAATAGGCAGAGCCCCAATACCCCTAAAGAGTGGGAGAAAGATTAAAGATGATCGTGGAGTTATACAGAGAAGGTAGGGTTTAACAGGCGAGTATGATTGCTGAATCTTATACTGATATCTTGTTTAGTCTCCGGTATCTTAGAAAAGCTAGAAGTAAAAACCTAAATTGTGGAATTGTAACTCATACCAAACTCTGGACTCTTTTCTACAACTAATTGTTGCTATATGCTTTGAAATTTATTGCTTTTTTGTATACATGCTATTATTCACAAAAAAGAAAAAAAAGCTAAAATAAAATAAAATTGATGACCCCCTCCCAAATATTTACAATTGTATAATAAAAATTTGCTGTTCGAACTAGTCTTTCAAAATATACTTGAAATATTTATGTGAATAAATATCTCTTACTTCCTCTCTTTGGTATAAAGCAAACATATTCTATTTTTACTGCAATAAAGGATTTTTCTTAAAACAAAAAAACAAAAAACCGAAAAGCACAAACTATGAACAAAAAGACTGAAAAATCCACCACATTAAGATTAAGAACTGTTCCTCAAAATGCATCATGAAGAAAATGCAAAGATAAACCAAAGACTGGGAGAAGACATTTGTAATACATAAGTGACAGATGATTAGCATCTAGAATATTTTATGGACTCCTACAAATAAATAAGGACAAGAGAAAAATTGGCAAGTCTTAAAAAAGCACTTCCCAGAGGAGAGTGTGAATGGCCAATAAATATGAGAAAAGATGCTCAGTCTCATTAGCATTCAGGGCGGTGAAAATTTAAACCATAATGAGATTCCATTTTGTACTCACCAGACTGGCAAAATATTTCAAAGTCTGACAATATGTAGTGATGGGAAAGATGCAGTGCAATGGAAATCGTATACATTGTTGAAGGAACGTCATGCAGAAAACAATTTATGAAGATGAGCAGAGTGCAGGGCTTGCCAGGACAGATATGAAGAATTGTCATGATGCTATTGCAATTAAAACAGGGTGGTACTGGTGCAGGGTCAGATAACTTAATCAACGGGACAATGGAATAGAGAATGGGAAAATCAATGGAATTAAGATCCCAGGAAAAGACCAACATATCTGCGGAAACTTAATTTATATATTTGGTCAAATGGATGATGCAATTCAATTCCTGAAGAAACTGAGCACAGGTGCACCAGGAGAACAGTACAAGAATGTTCACTGCTGCATGCTTTCTAAGAACAACAGAGAAACATCCAGAAGCAACCCAAATAGTTGTCGACAGTTCAATGGCTAAATAAACTGTGGTATATTTATACAATGAAAGTAGTATTTTATTTCTTAAAGTGGGTGATGAGTAAATGAGTGTTCGTTGTTCTATTTAACCATTTTTTTAAAAAGTCTTTTTTATTTACTCAATAATTAATTTTTGAAAATCAAGGACAGCCTACAAATGGAGAGAAAATATGCTGCAACACCTGAGTATTCTGTCATAAAACGGCTCCATGTTCCCATTTCTTTAGACTGCTCCCCCCAGCTTAGTGGCAGCAGGGCCAGCAGGCCTGGGTGTGGAAAACTGAATAATGAGCTCCAAAGATATTTGGGTCCTGATCCCTGGAACCTGTGAATCTTATCTCATATAGCCAAAGGGACTTTTGGGTGTGATTAAATTAAGAGATTGTCATGGGATTAGCTGTGTGGGTCCTATGTGAGCACAAGCATCCATATAAGAGGGACACATACAGAGCCTTGATGGCAGAAGAGGAGAAGGCAGTGTAACAACAGAAGAAGAGACTGGAAGATGTAGCCACGAGCAAAGGAACATCAGCAACCGCCAGAAGATGGAAGAATCGAGAAACAGATTCTCCCCAGGAGCTTTCAGAAGGAAGAAGCCCTGCTGTCACCTCTGACTCACTCCAGACTTCTGACCTCCAGAACCACAAGAGAATACATTTATGTTGTTTTAAGCCACTACATTTTGGTTAGTGTTACAGCAGCAATAGGAAAACAATACAGTGTGTAAGGATGCCCAGATTGTCTTCCATGCAGCACACCCTTTCTTCTCCTCCAACATTGGAAGCCACAGTGTCTCCCAGGCAAGAGATGCAGTAGTGCTTCAAAAACTTCACATGCCAGAGGTACCACTTCCCCTGCTGAAAGGGCTCCGCCCTACAATTCCCAACCAAAGTTGGAAAAGTCATGCACATACCCCACCCAGTGCCCACCGTCTGGAAAGCAGTGGCTGGTAGGAGGCACACCAGAGCCTAAGTCCCACTTTTCCATCTGACTGCTTATGTGACCTCAGAAACATCTGAAGGATGGAACTGTACCTCACCCATCTTAATCGCCCTGGTGCCCCACAGAGGGCCTGGCCCAAAGCAAACAATCAATAAATGGTCAAAAAAACCAATAAGTGATCAATCAAGCAATGGATCAATCAATCAACCCCGAGCAAGGGTGGAAGCTCTACCCCCCAAAAAGGAGGATCTTTCCAATAGCTCCTATCTCCCTTCCCCTATCACATAAGAGAAGCGATTAAAAGGAAGCATTTTAGGGTTGGGAGGTGTTAAGAGTCAGGAGTCAGGAGGTAACTGCTTCACGGTGTAGACCAGTCTGCTGTTAGCGCCCACTACTAGAAAAGCATTCCATGGAGCCAAAAATGTGTCTCCTCACCATCCACTCATCTTAGGGCAACCCTCCGACTGCTAAGACAAATCTCCATGTTCCACATTAAAACACTTCCAGAAATTGGAGGCTTGACTTTTCAAATTGCCCCCCATCCCAGAGGGTCAGCTGTTTCTGATATTTTCAATTCTTTCCTTTATTTATTTCCTTCATTAAAAGTATCCTGAAATCTCTGATAGTTTTATTACCTAAACAATATATAACTAATAGGCTTATTTATGGATTACTGGAGGGTTTATTCTGCTGCTCATCACGCTTGCTAACTCTTGCTTATAGGAGCTGTGTCATCATGTGCCTGTAATTTTGGAGCTTGAATCCTTGCTCTATGGGACTAATTCTATGTGGTGTGTGCTGAAGGCTCTTCATGAGACTGTAATAACTTCTACCAGAGGCCCTGGGGGTAGCACTGGCCTAGGACCAAATTTTATGTTAATTTCTTAGCTGAGAATACAGAGACCATGCAGGATGTATAAATGAGAACTCCAAACCCATGTGAGGACAGGTGCATGAAAGGTTTCAAATTCCCAGGGAAGCCCCCCAACTCCAAGAACCCAATGAAAGACAGATAAGCTTCCTGGTTATCTCCCAGTGCTTGAGAGTCCACCCTTCCGCTCAGGACTACTCAGCACTGCAGCTCTTCAAGGTCTCAGCTTTGTTCAAACACTCAGCTCTCACTGCTTCACTGAACCCAAGGCCCCTCCTCTCTCCATGTAGGCATCAGAACCAAGCTGGTAAGCTGTGAAGAATGTTTAATCAGGTTAAATTTAAATGGGTGGAAATGGATAGAGGTGATGGTAGCACATTACTGTGGGTATAATTAGCCATGCTGAATTGTGTGTGAACGTGGATGATAGGAATTTTAGAGTCGTATATGTCACCAGAAAGAAAGCCAGAGGTTAAATAAAGGACTGTATAATTCAGTAAATCTTGTGGTGGATGATCATTGAAATTAACAGTACAAATATAAAAAATTTTCCTCTGTGAACTAGAACGAATGTATGAAACTTTTATAAGGAGCTAATATTAGAGTTAATATTAGAGAGGTATATGGGAAAGAAAAGTACCTATTGTAAACTATGGACTATAATTAACAGTAATATCTTAATAATACTTTCATCAACAGTAACAGATGTATCACACCAATGCTAGGGTTCAATGACAGGGGTTAGGGGGGAGCAGATAAGGGGTACAGGGTGTTTTGGGTTTTCTCTTCTTTTTTTTTCCTGGAGTAATAAAAATGCTCTAAAATTGATTGTAGTGATGAATGCACACACGAGGAATGTGATGATACCGTGAGCCACTGATGGTATACTTTGGATGGATTACACAGTGTGTGAATATATTCCAATAAAAAAACCAAGCTGGGCCAATCCCTCTGCTTGGCCTATGAAAGAAGGCTGCAGATTACATGATACCCTTCCCCATGAGAGATGGAGCTAGTCCCCCACCCTTAAGCCTGGGATGGCCTCAGTGACCTGCTTGACCAACGGAACACAGCTGAGCATCATCTGGGGGCTTCTCTAAGACTAGGCCATGGAAAGCCTTGCAGTTTCCACCAGGCCTCCTGGACTATCTGCCCTTAGAGCCCTGAGCTGCCACCTAAGAAATCTGACTATCCTGAGGCCTTTGGGCAGGATAAATCCCATGGAAAGACCATGTGGAGACGCCCTCAGGCCATGTGAAAAGAAAGAGATGTCCCTCCAGACACCAGCCATTTGCATCATCCCAGTTGAGGCCTGGACAGCATGGAGCAGACACGAGTCTCCTCTGTGGTGTCCTGTCCAAATTTCTGACCCAAAAAGCCAAGAAGGAGGATAATAAAGTAGCTGCTGGTTAAAGTTAAATTTCAGTCTGGTCTGTTATGTGGCTGCTACAGTGATAGCTTACACCCTTGCAAAATGATTCCCTTTTATTTAATCTACTGGCAAATGCCCTGACTTAAAAGCACAGCTCTGCTTTGAAGGAGATCTCTGCTCTAGTTTATCCAACCTATTGCCAGAAACAGAAATTAAATCTTCCCTTTTACAGATGAGTAAACTGAGGCCCAAGAGGTTAAGTTACTCGCCATGGTCACATATCACGTCTACACAAATGCGGAGTTTAAAGACAGCCTTCTGTTTCATAACCTCACACCTATTAGGAAAAAGTCCTGACACATGCTACAACGTGGATCAATCAGGAAGATTTAATATTAAGTGAAATGGGCAAGATACAAAAGGACCAATATTGCATGATCGCACTGATATGAAAGATCGCACTGATATGAAATAATTAGAATAAGCAAACTCACAGAGTCAGAATCTAGAATATGGGTTACCAGGGGAATAGGTCGGGAATAGGGAGTGGGAAGTTAAAGCTTAAAATAAACAGGGTTCCTATTTGGAACGATGGAAATGTTTGGTAATGGATGGTGGTGATGGTAGCATAACATTGTGAACACAATTAATGGCACTGAAATATTAATATGAATGTTGTTAAAAGGGGAAACGACAGAATAATTTTTTTTTAATCCATGGAACTGCATAAAACAAATAGTGAACCTTAAGTTAACTATAGTAAATAGTACAATGATAAAAATGTGCTATCATCAATTGTAACAAATGTACCACACCCATGCAAGATGTTAGTAATAGGGTAGTGTATGGGAATCCTGTATTTCATCTATGATTGTTCTGTAAACCCACAATTTTTCTAATAAAAAGGAAAAAAGTAAAAAAAGAATGATCTTCTAACCCCGAAGAGAATACTAAGTCACCATTCATGCAACAAATATGTTCTGAACACTTAGTCCGTGCTCAGAACTGTTCTAGGTAACATCTCAAAAGTCATGGAGATCAAATCCTAATGGACAGGCAGACCATATACCAGGAAAGAAATGAATTAAAAGCATCATTTCAGGGAGTGATTAGTAGACAGAGTGAGGGAAGGACAGTGTTTTGGAGAAGACTGCCACAAAAGGCCCTTTCTGAAGAGGTCCTTCATGTGCAATGGAGAGGGGAAAGTGAGTTCTGGGCAGAGGGATCAGCAAATGCAAAGGCCCCAAGGAACGGACAAGCCTGTAGCCTTCCAGGAGCCATGAGGAGGCTGGACACAGGAGAAGATGAGGTCGAAGCAGGGGGTAGGAGACTGACTTTGCCAAGAATGCAAAGGATCTTGAAATGTCTTCTTAGTGCCATGGGAGGTCTTGGACAGTTTTACAGAGAGGAGGGAGATGATCTAAATTGTATTTTAAACAAATGCCTGGAGGGACAGAAGTGGAAGCAGGGAAGTCAGCCAGGAGGGTTTTGCATTGGTCCAGACAGGCAGGAGTCATGGTGGGACATGAAGGATTCTGAAGGTAGAGCTGAGGGAACTCACTCATGGATTGGATTCCACAGCACCCGGGGCCCGGCCTGAACTGTGCAGCTCCCACTGGCCCCTGTGATTTCCCCAGTGGCCACGTCTCACTGAGCCCCTTTCTCAAGACGGTCTGCATCCGACTCTCCCGAGGAGCACGGCCCACTCAGCTCAGCATTCTGTCCGGCAGGCATCACCCTGACAGTCCAAGCCTCAACTGGGACAAAACTAAATTTTACACAGTGATCAAAAAGAAGTTCTGCCATAACAGGTTCAGGGCCACCAGGTTAGTGGACTCCAAGTGCACAACTTGGTTTATAAAATTCAGGGTTGGAATCTCGAGGAACCAGAAAGGACAAAACGTAGTCCAGCTCAAATGGACGGCATTTGAAATCTGGTTCTGCAGCCAATATGGGAAGTTTAGACCAGTTCATTTTCTTCTAATTTCACATGAGATGATGGCACCCAGCCTCTCCAGGGGAATAGGGATCTTGTTAAAATGCAGAGTCACTGTGTTGTGACCTGGAATTCTGCACCCCTAGCTAGCTCTCAGGCTGCCAATGCTGCCAGTGCACAGACCACACTTTGAGGAGTGAGGTCCTGATTCATTCCTGACCCAGCACACATTCAACTGGGCACATGCTGCACACCAGGAAGAAGGAGATGTGGCCTTCAGAAAAAGCGAGTACACAAACCACGGTATCACAAGATACCGAGTGGCAGTGGCACTGTGGGGACCTAGAGGACAGAAGCCTTTCTTCAGTTGGGGAGCCACAGGGGACTTCATGAGGAACATGGAGACACATAGGAGAATGTAATGGAAATCATTTAGGGGCTTAGTTATCAAGTAGCATTAGTTCTTTATGATTACTAATTTTTCCTCCAAATTTAGACTCCTCTTTTTTTTTTTGTCTCACAAACACAATAAAGGAAAGGGGACAAATGGGAAGTGAGGGAGATTTTTCTAATGTAAAGAGGTGATGAAATGTGTTAGTGCTGTCCCGGCAGCAAGAAGAAAAAATATCTCACACCAACTTCAGCAAAAAGGAACATTTTTTGGTTTGCAAAGCTGCTTAGGAGTCATTCATTCAACATATCTGGTGGTCAGTGGATTGGACTTTTCCACATACTTGAATTCAGGCTTGGCCACGTGATTTGCTTTGGTCGGTGAAATGTGAGCAAGAGTGACATGTGTCACCTCTGGGGAGAGGACCTTAAGAGCAGGTGCATGCTTCTCCGATTTTCTTTTCCTGATGTAGTGAACCCTAATGCCATGTGTGTCAATGACAGCACCTAAGAAAGGAGACTCAGTCGGCCTGGGACTCTCAGTGATTATAAGTAGTGGGCCCCTGCCAGTCCCTGCTGACCACCTTTGCTGTTTCAAGTTACTGGGATTTGGGATTTGTTACAGTGGCATACCCCAGCCCATCTTGACCACTGCAGTAAAGCACTGAATCAATACCAGCCCCATTTAAAGTTTTCATTTCAGGGTATGGGACCCCTCATGCATTACGAGCAGCTGCAGAGACTGAGGACTGACCAGTTAGAACCAGGACTCCTTGTGCCACCTTCTCTTTCTTTGCCTGTGTTCCATTTCAGTTCATTGCTGCTTTGCAACACTCTCACCTTTCACCTACAGGCCTTCTCCACGCTCCAGGGTCTGGCAGCCAGCAGCCCCACCCTCACAGCTTTCCAACTCTGGAACTCACAGGTAAGGCTATTCTCCAAATCATGAAACCCTGGGAAAGGATCTGGGGGCTTGGCCTGGGTCACATGCCTACGTCTGATCTAGTCATTGTGGTCAGGGCAATGAGGAGCTGGACCTTGTCCCATGCCACCGCTACGGCCGAGTAGAGGTTGGGAGGGAGGACGGGGTGGTTACCAGAAGGGACAGGGACAAAGTAAGGGTCTGTAGAACCTACAAGGAGGAAGAAAGGATGTGTACGCATAAGGACACAAGAAAATGCCTCAGGCAGAATCTAACCGAGCTGTGACAGGCGAAGGACAAAGAACCGGAGGGAGAATATGGCATATGTGTAGCATCCTCCCTACACTGGCAAAAAGGAGGCGCTGCTGGCTCAGAACTTTCTAGTGACCAACAAGAGGCTTGAGGAGAGGGGTGGGAGGATGTCGGGAGGTGTTTTCAGCACCAGCTCTCAGGTAGATGAGAACTCAGGTACTGGATGTTCACTGTCTACTCATTTCGGGAAGCCTGTGAAACTGACGGCAGGACAGACTTTCTCTAATGAGCGATGGTCAAAGTCTGGGAGAGCAAATACTGAACCAACGTGTGTGCCCCATCATCGATCTCCCATTCTTGGGTCACTCACAGCTGTCCTTCCCCACTGAGCCACCTGAGCTGCACACGCCTCACGTCAGTGTCCCCGCACAACTGGTGTCACGGAGGAAACTCCCACTGCCTGGTCTAAGTAGACACACCCCACTGGAAGTCATATACCTAGTTACCTGGGAAGGCTTTTTAGATGCCCCTACTGTGCACCGAATCTTTGGTTCTTTTTCTCTATATTACCAGTTAATTCCTGGGTGTGGCTAAGAATCCCAGAGAGTTAACAATGTGCTTGTGTGTGAACATAGATGAGATTTGAAAATTCACAACAAACAATATGTATGTCACTCTCCAACATTCCCAAGGCCCAGAGGGGAATTAAAACATCCATGTGGCCCAAATGCAATCCCCCTTAGCTCAGGATGGCTCCTGGGAAAATCCCCATGGACAGTAAGAGGCCTGAATACTGGACGGCTGTATGTGTGTGGATTGTACTGGGTAGTGAAATTCCAAAAGTGCTGTATGCTGTCATTATTGCCCATCACTTCCACCCCTCCCTCCAGCCTCTTGAACTCTCTTGAAAAGCACAAACACGCACACACACACACTCTCACAGCACAAAATGGCAGCCTCCCTGGGTAGCTAAAGAAGCCTTGTTTCCCCTTCCCTCATTCTTCCCAGGTCTTTTCCTCCCCTTTTCAAAGAAGGAAATTTATTTCAGAAGAAAGAGGGGGCAGACCAAGGAATCACTGGGCGGATTCTACTTGTCAGCTAACCTCAAGACACGGTGGGAAGCTCACAACAGCTACTTTCCAGTAGGGAGGCAGGATTAAAAAGCTGGGCAGCTGAACAGCAGCAAAACCTAAGCTGGTATTTTGCACTTCCTGGCGAACACTCCTCCTAGCTGGGGGAGGAGGGGGAAAAGAAGGCTCCTCAAGGGGCCCTCACCCCTGCCTCACAGAATGAGAGAACTGGGACCCCAAGGTTTGGTGGGGAGCGTATGTTAACTGCCACCCTGACAGTGGGACAGACTGGCGCCGGGACCAGAACCCGAGTTTGCTGACTTCCATCTCAACATCTTTCCTCTCAAAAATCAAGTGATCCACTTAGCCAGTTACTGTGGGCCACCCCACCACACCTGGAAATCAGTTTCAACCAACCTGAACCCTGCATTAACTGGGTCAATTTTTTCATTCCACTTTTGAAAAGCAGGTCCCAAAGAACAGCCAGCTCATCTTAAAGGATTTAGGGTCTTTTGTTTCTCCATTTGTTTTGCGACAGTTAGAGAACATTGTGAGGACAATCCATGTTCCTTATAATCTCTTATGCTTTTACAATCCTGATCCAGGACAAACAGACTTCATGCTTCACAGCTCAGTTGTGGGACTTAGCCACATCTTTGGCCATGAATTTAAGACTCTGTCCTGATCATCAAACTGTATCTTCTAAAAACTAATGTTTTTTAAAATATGTGCAATGTGGAAATAAAATTTTTCAGTTATTCAGATAATTTTGTTGAATCAGAACTCTTTTTTCCTAACCACACATTGAATTGAAGTTTTGTTCTATGAGCCCATAAGTGCTGTGAAGCTTTGGGCCCACTCAGGCAACATTCTGGGCCTCAGGCAACATTCTGGGCCTTGGCCAAAATTCTGTCCAGGGACCATGAGGCAACACCTGCTCCCTGGAATGAATTCTTCAAGATGGCACATTCCCTCAAGAAGTCACAGAGCCACCCCTGTGTCCCCTCCTCCAGCTGGCCACACATGGACATACCCACCCTGGTCTGAAATTTATCCAGGCCAAGACCTTGAGTTGTTTGTAAAGAAAATAAATATTTTAAAGAAGGCAAGCAGGCCAGTTCCAAATGAGCTCTGCATCTTCTGCAGATAACCAGACTGTTGTAACGCCAGCTGTGCTACTGCAGTGACTATATCTTCCTTATTTCTTCCAAGGCTGACCCAAATGACTCAGGAGGGAGATGACTGGCAAGAAAGAGCAATTGCAAACTGGTCCTCACTCCAAGAGGGCAGAAGCCTGTACTGATGCCCACAGAATATCGGCCAGCTTCCCTGCTTCTCCCTAGGGCCTTTGCGCTCCTTCACAACCTGACTTTACTGCATGCCCTCCAGTGACGGAGACTTGAAAAAGGAGTCTTGGGAGGGGGTGAGAAATTGGAGAGGGAAATGAGCCAGGATCAGTGCCCCTGAAATATACCCAGGCAATGGGGGGCAAAGATACCCACAAACACTGGCTGGCTGTCCCAGACCCTATCAGCTGCTCCAATGCCCCTCATTGGCTGGATGGCCCCACAAAGATAGGAAGACACTCCCTCCTCAGCCTCAGAACAGAGGGACAGGCCTTCCTCAAATGTCCTTTGATGAGACAGAAGCTCATAAAACCATGGGAGGGTTGCATACAGGAAACAGGACTTGTGGTCAAAAGCACAGGGGGGTGAAATCAGAGATGCTGGTAGCTTAGAGATAGATTGAAGATGACAGTCCAGTTGGGCAGAGAAAAAGCAGGCCTTGGACTCAGAATGTGGAGCCTGGCCTCTTTACAGTCCTGGGTAAAGCACATTTATTCTGCAGTTTCATACCCAAAGGAGGAGGATCTGATCAACGGTTTCTCCTAATTATTTATTTTCCTAATTACATTTTATCTGGGACCCCAATATGTACAATGGACAAAAGGGGGTGCTCAAACTCCACTCAGCCTGGGTAGCCCTTGGGGAACCCAGTTTGAAAACTGCAGGAGATGAACTCTGAGGACGTTTCAGGGCTCTCACGCCCTCTCTCAGAGCATGCAAGGAGGACGACTGGTGGAACCATCACCAGCCTGCTGGGTGACTTGTCAGTTGTAAGCTATTGAAATCCCCAGAGTTGTCACTGGAATCTACTGGCAAGAGGCAGAACTGGGATCTGAGGCAAGGGCTTTCTGACTCCAGACCTCACGTTCCTCCTCCTTGCCCAGATGCCCCTCTAGGGATGTGGAATATGGGGCTGAATCGATAAATAATTCCCTTGAGTTGTAAATATAAGTATACGTGCATATACGTACAGGGGAAAACTTCTTGAAGGATATACCATCCCCCCCATTATCATTAAGTATCTCTGTGTGATAATATTATAGATGATTTTCAGTCTATATTTTCTAATTTTTCTATACTGATCAGGTATTGCTTACATGATACAGGTGTTTCACTCATTCATAATGACATACCATGTTGGGTTTCTATAGGAATTGGAGATTTGACCGTTTGACCTTTGACAGTGACGATAACGACCACAAATTCCCCCTTGGGCTGACCTGAAAAGGCAATCTGACGATCGCTTTAAGTTCTCTGAAGCCTCCATTCTGGGAGCATAGTTGTTTAGAAAGTAATGGCTAACCCTGAAACACCCCCCACCCCCACCCAAATATGTGCCTTTCCTCCCCATCATCCACAGCTCCTTTGTCACAGAAAGTGGGGGGGGGGGGCTAATAAAAATAAAGCTGGTGACATGACTCCAGACTAGAAACCCTCCCTCTGCAGTGCTCCAGCACCACCCCTTAGGACCTACAGAGAATTTGTCCTCCAGTCAGACCTGCTAAACTCCATTGGGAGCCCCCAGAAGCCCATGGAAATACGAAAATTAGGGTATTACTTAGATGGGGCGAGGCTGACAGCGGCTTGCTTGTCTTCCTCATGCCACAGAAATCTTCTAAATATTGAACATGCCACCTGGAGGTAAAGTGCAACCCCCCCAGCCATCATCAGCAGCTGTGGAGAGGCCAGGCTGGGGTGACTTGGGCTGACAAGTAGAGAAGATCTGGCTCTGGTAAGCCAGCCAGGAAGGGTGGCCAGGACACTGGGCACAGGAGACCTGAGAAGGCCGCTGGACAGCGGTTGTGAAGAGCAGTAAGGAAGGAGAGGCAATGGGAGGGGTTTCAAAAGGTGGGGCGTGATGGTGCACAATCAATGGGAGACGAACGGGGGGGGGGCCCTCTTTCTCAGACAAAGAAAGAACCTAGGGCGCAGCCTGGGCCTAGACTTTCCTGACCGATTTCCGCCCCAGCCCCCTTGAGCAGGTAGGGGATGAAAAGGGAGAAAGGACCTGAAATTGCCATGACCCGCTCCAAAGGGGAGGGGATCCACAGCCAAGCGGCTCTTCAAAGGACCTCGCCCCGAGGCATGAGAATCGCGTCCCCCCACGGTCACCCCCAATGACTTCACACTGGCCTCACCCCGGATGACTCTGCGTCCTCGCCACCCTTCGGATGGCCGTCTGTCACCTGGAAATTTCCGGTGCGCTCCTGGAGATGCCTGCCCCTCTTTCTTCCCCCAAGCGCCCCCTGCCAAGGGTATCAGCTACAGAGGGGACGCGAGGCGTCTACCCCAAGATTCACCCGAGGTCCCTCTTGCCTGGGTCGCTGTCACCGTGAAAACCCTAAAAAGGAACATTTCCCCCCTCCAGAAGCGCCCCACCTCCGCTTCTCCGGCCGTCTCCGCGCGGACCCCTCCCGGCAGCGCCCCCGGCTCGTCTGTCAGGTTCACCTGACAAAAGCGGGGCGGCGGGCCCGGCGACAGGAGACCCCCGCATTCCCCCCGCAGGAGAGAGACGCAGGTCCCCGCGGCGCGCCCATTCGGGGCTTCTGCCCACGCGACCAAGCCGGGGAACAAAGCGGCCGGGGCGCGGCGAGGCGCGGTCCCCCCATCGGAGTCCCGGGGGCCCGCTCCCCGCCGAACCTCAGCCGCGTCCCGGGCCGCTGTCCTCCTAAATTTAGCGGCCGCCGGGTATTAATAGCGGGAGTCGGCTGGGCCCTGGCGCCCGGGCGCGGAGGAGGGAAGGGACGAGGGGGCGCGGGGAAGTGGGCCACTCACACCACCAGCCTGGAGATGATCCATGACACCATGGCGCGCGCCTCGGCTGCGGGCGGCTGCGGCGCTCCGGGCACGTCTGTCCGCGCACGGCCGCCGCCGCCAGACTGAGCGCGCCCGCCGCCCTGCCCCGCGCTCAGCGCCTCCGCGCAGCCGCGCCACGGTCGGGCGGCGCCCCCCTCCCCCAGCCCCCCGGGGCGCGGCGGGCGCGTGGCGATTGGGCGGCCCGGGACAGGGACCCGCCCCGGGCCCGCGCGCCCCTGCTGTGACTGGGTGGGGCGGGGGAAACTGAGGCCCGGCCCGGAACGTGGAGAATCCGTGCCCACCTGGCATCCCTCAATCGGATTCTGCGCTAGCCCCATCACCAACTTACCTGCGTCCAGACTGGACCCTGCCGTCTGCCCACCTACGGCATTATCTGCACAAAGAAACAAATCCGGGCAGGTGTTTCCTCTGCTGAGCATTCCGGGGATCCCTGCGTGACGTGCTCCTGTGGCCAGGGACTCCTTACACTTCAGGCGTGTGGGCCTGACCAAAGAGCAGTTTCCTTTCCACGGTTTGCACCTCCTGCCTTGATGAACCCACTCCTTCTTCAAGGCTCAACTGAATGAGGATGTCCTAAGGAAGTCCTTTCCTGCCCCGCCACCCCACCATTTCTGAGTGGAAGCGCCTGGGGGTACACAACCTGACTGCCCAGCCATATTGGAGCCTTCGGCAGATAGAAAATATGCCCCCTATAGACATGATTTTAGGTGGATTTTTTTTTTAATGTTGCATTAAATATTTTTATCTTGATGATGAATTTTTATGCTACCTTTTATATTTGGGACTTGACTCTCCTCAACCAAGTCCCAGCCCTGCACACCACGTTATTCTGTTACATTTGGAAAAATCTTTGTTGGCTGATTTCTTGGCTCTGTTTCTGCCTGAGGTCCTTCTGGTGCTCAGTGCCCTGTTCTCCTTTTTCCATGCTCGTGTCAGGTGTAATTCAAGGTCAGATGTGAGAGTACAGGAGAGAATAACTTAGAACCTTCTTTCAAGGAACCCTGTCCAAGAGAGCATCCTGCCAGGGGCAAGGCAATCTCAGACCTCGGCAGAAGCAGAAAGCGGCCAGAAATATACTTTTAGATATAAAGTAGAAGGTATGTGTGTGTGCATGTGTTACAAGCAGAAGAAAGACCATGTCCAATAAGGAAACCCTAGATGAGACATCCTCTATGATAAGCCATCTCGGAAGAACTCAGAAAGCACCCCAGAGGAAAAAGTCAGTGTGGAATGCTCATTAGAGAGAACACCAATCAGGACAGTACCAAAAAGTGGGACCCTCCTGACCCCTTGGTTATCACTCAAGTACCTCCATACTCCCTGGTGAGGGCAAAAATGCTGTGAGTCATCTTAGAGACTTGGGGGAAGGTGGAATAGGTAATTCAAAGGAAAAGCTCATGTATATGTTATTGGTTTGTTCTGCATGGGATGGGTGGGGACCTGTTGTAAAGAGGATCTCTTAAAGATGTTACTCAGTTAAGGTGTGGCCCCACTGAATTAGGATGGGCTTTAATCCAGACTCCTGGAGACTTTTATAAGCAGAATGAGATTCAGACACAGAGACACAGGAAGAAGCTGGAAGTCAAGGGAACCTGGAAGAGAAAGGAGAAGATGCCAGCATCTGCATTGCCATGTGACAAAAAAGCCAAGGACCAAGGATCGCTGGCAGCCAGCCCCAGAACCCCACAGTCTTCTGGGAGAAGATGTCACCTTGCAGGTACCTCAAGTTTGAACTTCCAGGCTCAAAGTTAGGAGCCAATAAATTCCCATTGTTTAAGCCAGCTCATTGTATAGTATTTGTTTAATAGCCTGGTAACTAAGACAGTGGGAAAATAAAGGAAAACTGAATGGCAAACTCCATTTCCCTCATGTGGGCAAGCTTTACCTAAAAATGACTTTCACATACTTGATTATTGTGTAAACTGGATAGTTTAATCACTGAGGTGGGAATATTTGCAGGATTAATGTATCTAGAAGTCTTGTCACCTGAAAAGGACCAGATAACTAGTGGGATCAACCTCAGATTTCATCAACAGATAGGAAAAACATTGCTCTGCAGGACCAGACTTTAACAGGCAACGCTGAGGAAGTGGGAGAGAGAAAGTTGCTTTTTTATTGCATAGTATCTCTTTCAGTGTAACTGTTACACATTACATCTCTGCATCCTGGGCCCCCCTGCTTTGAACATTCTCCAGTTTGTACTTGACCTTGGAAAATGTAGGGCCAAAGAATGGACACAGCCTTCTAGACATGGAATGCTTACTGACCTATCAGCTGGTTTACTTTAAGGTCCTTTCACATCAACTGTTGCTATAGTGAGTGCCTAATAGCTGTTTTTGCCCCACATCCTTCCCCTCTCTCCTGGGAAGAGCTCTCCATTTTTGATTGGGGTATGATTCTCCCCCAACTCCAACCTTGGAAACCACCATTTTCTCACATGTCCTCACTATCTTCATTGGTTCATGAATGATAACCCGACATAAGCTGGGTCAAAGTTCTGCCATAGGATTTTTAAAACTGAAAATAGGAGAAAGGACTTCCACTTTCATCCACAAAGTATTAAGGCCCTGGGGATTATCTTCCCACTGCAAACCTCTAGAAAACCAGAAAAAAATATATGAAGCAACTGTTTTCAAGCATTGGACAACAACAGTGCAGGACTGTGATAACTAGGAGAAGGGAAACAAATGAGAAGAGTCCTACAGTTGGCCTGGCTTACTGTCTCAAGGCAGTTTCCAGGCACCGCTGCAGCGAAGAGCCTTGCAATCTCACAGAATTCGGGAGACAGAGGCCAGAGGCCTCTGGAGGCTGAAGCAGCTGGAATTTGTGGAGTAACGTATCAGGGAGGAGGGACCTTCATATATAAAGAGGGAGCTCCAGAGATTTGTAGAGGGGTCCCCTCAAGTTTTCAGCTGAATACTTCTAAGCAGGCATGTGGTGAAATTCTGTGAGGCCAGAGAGGAGAACTACCTGTGTTCACAGATCCACATTCTTTCTATAACATGATCCTAAGCAGAAGCCAATGCTTCAAATGGAAAGCGACAAAAACATAAAGTGACCAGATTCACAGCTTAAGAAAAAACTCATTGTGTTCGACCACGATGGGCTACATAAAGAGTTTTTGATTGCAAACTAATGTTTGCCTTTTTGATGTTGATATGGAAACTCAACCTAAGATATAACCAAATCCAGAAGTGGTTTGAAAAGCTTAAGTTGTAGGCCTTTGATTTGCATGGGTCCCTTCTTAGGCTCTATGCAGGATCCCAGCAATATATTCACTGGTTATATGTTTTTATAAAATGTGCAAAAGGAAGACATTTAAATTGAAATCTGTTAAGACCGCCACTTCTTTCTACTCCAAATCCCAATCAGACTTCTAATTGTGAGTGCTATCCAAGGGGCCAAATGCATTTAGGGAGCTGGCTAAGTTGACAATGAATTGAGGATACATTTAGTCAGAATCTGGTGGAATGTATTTATGGAGTTGTAGGCTTTTCCGTGTCTTAAAGTACTCCTCGGTAGAGGAATGATTTCCAAGAACCCTCTTACTCCTTACTGTGTCAGCTCAGCCAGCTTCATGACACAAAGTTGCAGAGCTAAACACTGTAACATTATGTAAATGTGTCCTGCGTCCTGAGTACTGGAAATGTCTGAATAGTGGAGGAGAAATAAGGTTTAAAATGTTCGAGTCAGACTCTAGCCATTGGATTATTCTTCCAGTCTTGAGATGTGCAAAATTATAAATGGAGGATTCTGTTCCTTTCAGTACCTAGTCAAAATGATTCTCTTTTCTCAGGAATATATTCAATAATGTCATTTATACAGTAATAAATTCACTTTACCTACTTTGTATGTTTTTTTCTGATGATGTGAAACAGAATGTACCAGAATTCCTGTATTTGCCGAATGCAAACTTAGAGCAGTAAGAACAGCAAATAAATCCATAAATGAAGTCATACGTTTATGAATCCTGCCTATGAATAATAAACATATTTCAATCAACCACGCTAGGATAAATTATATGCCCATCCTCTTCATAGAAAATGGTCATACAAAATTGTCAAATGAAGAGATAATGAAATAGTATGCAATGAGAAAATGTAGGAAAAATATAAGACAATTAATACAAATAATGTTATTTTTACTAACTTAAGTGAAATTTGTGGTATTTTTTAGCTTTTAAAAAATATTATCTGTTGTAATTTCTTTTCTCATTCTGAACAAATGTTCACATTCATACTTAATTTTGTGATCATAATTTTGGGGACCTAGCTTAGAAATTACATTAGTTTCAGACCTCACAAAACCTATATCTGCCCCTGTACATTTTATTGTACTTAATTTGCAGTCCCTATTGTGTTCAGTGAGGTTGAATTTCACCTGTTAATTAGCTATTTATGTTTCTTCTTTGAAGAATTGCTCCTATCCTTATTCTTTGACATTTTAAAAATTGGTTTTCAAGAGTTCTTTGTATAGTTAGTACACTGAATGAAGCTGAATGTGAGAATGATAGAGGGAGGAGGGCTGGGGGCATAAATGAAACCAGAAGGAAAGATACATGATAAAGACTGAGATGGTATAATCTAGGAATGCCTAGAGCGTACAATGATAGTGACTAAATGTTCAAATTAAAAAACGTTTTTGCATGGGGAAGAACAGAGGAATGTCAATATTGCAGGGTGTTGAAAATAGATGGTCATTCATATTTTAAAACTTTAAGTTATGTGTGAGACTAAAGCAAAAAATGTTTATTTGGTACAAAATTTGTATTTTGACTAGAGCATCTCCTTATATAACTTATATGGGCAGTTTAATTGAACACCATAAGTACATGGAACCTTGAGGAGGGCATGAGATTTTGTAGGTTTGTCCAGAGTGATGCCCTGATAAATCCCAGAGTGATTTGAACAGTGAATAAAAAAGTATTTGCAAAGTCCCCTTGGGGGAATGGTGAGAAAGGGGGAAAATTCAACTTCCCCATTTGGAGAATTCCTGATATTCTCACAAGTAGTGAGGACAGCAAAATCAATAGGCTGAACCCTCAATCTTGGGGTTTGTTCATATGAAACTTATCCCCACAAAGGATGGCTAAGCCTACTTAAAATTAAACCTAAAAGTCACCTCCAGAGAACCTCTTTTGTTGCTCCGATGTGGACAATCTCTCAGCCAACACGACAAGCAAACTCACTGCCCTCCCGCTCTCTATGTGGGACATGACTCCCAGGGGTGTAAACCTCTCTGGCAACATGGGACAGAAATCCTAGAATGAACTGGAACTCAGCATCAAGGGATTGAGAAAACCTTCTCGACTGAAAGGGGAAAGAGAGAAGAAATGAGACAAAATAAAGTGTCAGTAGCTGAGAGATTTCAAATAGAGTCAAGGGGTTATCCTGGAGGTTATTCTTACACATTTTATAGATATCTCCTTTTTAGTTTAAGGTGTATTAGAGAGGCTAGAGGGAAATGCTTGAAACTGTAGAGCTGTGTTCCAGTAGCCATGTTTCTTTCAGATGATTGTATAATGATACAGCTTTTGCAAAGTGACTTTGTGATTGTGAAAACCTTGTTCTGATGCTCCTTTTATCTATGGTATGGATTAAAAATAAATAAATAATGGGGGAACAAATGTTAAAATAAATTGGGTAGAGGGAAATACTAGTGGTCAATGAGAGGGAGGGGTAAGGGGTATGGTATGTATGAGTTTTTTCTTTTTATTTCTTTCTCTGGAGTGATGTAAATGTTCTGAGAAATGAGCATGGTGATGAATATACAATTATGTGATGATATTGTGAGCCATTGATTGTACACGAAGTATGGAATATTCATACATTAAGAATGCTCGTGTTTGTATGTTGATTGGTTTTATTAATAAAAATTAAAAACAAACAAACAAAAAAGAGTTCTTTGTATAATGATACCAACCTTTGTGTAATAACTTCCCTAGTTTACCATTTTTTGTGTGTGTGTTCTCACAGTTTACCATTTTTAAAATTGCCTTTTTAAATTTCTTATGGTATTTTTCGATACGCAGAATTTTTAAAATATATATTCATTTATAACTTATTCCAATACAGCAAGTAATCTTTAACCCTAATGCAGAAGCTTTACATTTATTTCTATTCTAATTTGTCTTTTTTAAA